>JAQPZY010000092.1:0-20000 GCA_029931535.1 Margaritifera margaritifera
GCAAATTAAAAAAGTATTTGTAGACGGAACAAGGTTTGGTTTGAAAATTTTATAAGGTATAAGATTAAATAATCCTCAGCTAGATAGTAAACAGGCCCAGGTAAATACTTTCGAAGACCGAAGGTGGTGTACGATTCAGAATGAACGGACCCATACTAAAGTCCGATAGCATGAATATTGGAGTGTATCACCGCATACAGTACTCAGGCCAGATGTCAGCATAAGCGGTCGATATGAAACAAAATGATTTGTTTATGTAACAATAAAGAGATTCCTGTGCATTGTATACCCAAGTTTGCGGCTTCCTTTCGTGGTGCCTTTGAATTCCTCCATTCCAAACCCAGATTGTATATGCAGTTTTAACAGACCAAAAACATTGTCGCCAAAAAAAATCGCCAGATGGTATATTTTGTTGCCAATCAGGAAAAAAAATCGCAATTTTGCGACATTGGCGATGCACAGCGCAATCCCTGGAATGCATTACATGACCTGTATGACTTATACTATAGCATTAGTGTGCCAACATGTCTGCGACATGTGATCTCGGTAAATGTAAGAGAAAATTAATGAAGCTTGTGTTTCCCTTGTTCCCATTTTTTATATGTAAAAATAAAGAAAATGTATACCGATAAATATTTGCTTATTAATTGTTAGTTTGCACTGGGGACTCTTTCTTAAGCATTATCGACAGTAGTATTTCTAAGGGGTTCTCAATAGATGTGTACCCTCGGGTTTTGACACTTGGAATTTTAAAATGTGACCACCCGTACAGAAAAATCTCACCAATACACACGAGCTGCTCATGAGCTTCACATGAGAACTTTGTTAGAAACGTATGCAAATTGGGTAGATTTTGCAAGCTTATGTGTGCAGTTGTTAGATCTTGTGAGCCATTGAAAAACTAACCAAATTTTCTCATGTGCAGATTTTGCTCACTTGAGAATTTGAATGTTCACATGAGAATGTATGACTTAGAAAACATTCTTTCCCCTTACAATCTGACTATGTTTGAAAATAAGGTCGAGTTCTAATTTCTCACGTGAGTCTCACGTGAGAAATTTGGACTTCGATTCTGATCAGACACATTTTAGATTTGTTCTAAGTTGGTTTTTCTCATGTGAGTTAGAGACCCCATCCCCTTCTTCCAGCATTCTATAAAGAATTATGCTTCAAGAATTTTTACTTTCAAAAACCAAATCAATATAATACATAACGAACACATAAGATATAATGTGGTTTTCCGCACTGAGACCTAATCCAGTATCGAGACAATAAACGCCGGTTATTACCCAATGTTGTAACCATATTGAAGTAACTTCTTCCCCTGTTTGCTCTACCTGTAGTTTACCATTGTCAGTTTATGCATTATTGCATATATATTGTCAAAAGTCACAAGTAATTACATTTTCTGCCTTGAAAATGTAAAGACCTGTTTCATTAATATTTGGTACCAGTATTACAACAGCAAAAATAGTTTTTGGTTAATCGCTCGCATTATAGTGACCTTGTTTACATCATGGCCTCACTGCATGTACGTTGAAGACTTCCACTTGCGCTGAATGAAGTACATCTCTTTGGTTTCGAATCATATGCAACCACAACACTAAACTTCAGTAATGTCTCAAAAATACTCAGGGAATTTTGTCCAAATGCCGTTACCCCTTTGTTCTAACAACATTACTCCTTTTATGGCCTTTTACTACATAACATTAGCATGATTACCATAGCTGAGTAAATATGTACTTATTTAAAGATTGCTGACATCAAAAGCCAAACTACCACTGCGTTATTATTGCAATTATTTTAAAAGTCATTAATTCTGACACTTCGTTATAGTATTTTTGAGACATTACTGAAATGTTCTCTTGTGCTCTGAGAACACTGTATTCCACAGTTCTTCAATTTTCTTGATCTGTACCAGCCTGTATGGACTCTTTTCACCAGACCTGACATAAAAATTAAGAATGTATTACCCTTTTTGGAACATAGAAATCTTACATTTATTGTATTTTTATGTTGCCAGGTGCTTTTTAAATGCATTAATTTCTCATTAACAACTCTGTGTCAAGGTATAGTTTCCTTGGATAGGTTAGCTCCTTAGTCCTCTTTTTTAGAATGAACTACACAGATCGCATAGTAATAAAATCTGAACTTTAAACACTCTATTGGTATTTTTGTTTTATTATATTACAGTTAGGAATCATGCAAAGAGATCTGCCTCTCAGAATATATTGTATTTGTACACGTATTTTGTCTGATACATTGTTTTACATTATATTTTACCTGTTAATCATTGTTTTTCTTTTTTCTTTACATGACTTTCCCCCCCATGAATTATGCAATGAAAAATAGGAAACCAAATTGATTGATAATGGTATTTTATAATATTGAATGATGATGAATTTCTATTTACCTCTTTTGTTATGTGGCCTGCAGATCAACCTCTTAAATCTTTGGTTTGAGTTGGCCATAGGAACTTACACTGCATTGAAACTTCTGTTTCTCAATATCAAAGTGTGAACTTGGTTCTTTTTGTGACAATATTGTACTTTTCCTCCGAAAGCCTTTTTTTTTTTATATAGTTTTTGTGACGTCAGTATCTACAGTTTTCTCACTTGTTACACACCTTGGTATGAGGAATATTTCCTGGTCTGATGTGAAACTAAATTCTCGCCTTAAGACAACCTTTGATTTTCCTCTGTACTTTTTGACATTTTTGACATGGTAAAATAACTAGTTTTATGTTTTGAGTTTCAAAGTGTGAATTCAGTACCTGCTTAGCATCTGTTAGAACTACATTCAGCACTATTTATATGTTTCTTTACATCAATGGAAGCTAGTATCAGTTTACAGTCTGGCCAGACTTGCATTTTGCCTCAGATTCCAAACCTCTACATTTATCAATTTTTCATGTGACAAGTGATGAAAAATAAATAAACCTTGTTGGGTGCCATAAATGCTTCTTAACATATGATTCAAGAAAACATTATCTCCAGTTAAGGAATTTTAGGCAACCCAAAATATGATCTTTATACTAGAAATTGATGAAAATAGGGGGGTTGTGTAATTGACCCCTCTTATTACATAATGCTTATAGGTGGATATTTCATGCATGCATATCTGAATGGCAGACACAGGAAATAAGGAAAAACATGAGACAAACTATTACAATCACTGCATTAAGTTATCTACATCTATAATATATGAAAATGGTAAACATTCTTGTAATACAACATTCATTCTGATCATCTATTAATGTTACCATTTAGTGTACATGTACTTAGAATATCACCCAAGTTAGTATAGTACATACTTGGTTTCTAAGGTTGTCGATGGTGTCTAAGGTTGTCAATATACACAAATGTATGTTTGGTATTAAACATGTCAGCTGAGATGGTGTAATTGGATTGACATCTAGTACAAATTCTAGCTGCACACTTTTGAAGTTTGATTATACAATTAATATTAGTTAAGCCCAATACTATGCAACAGTGGTCCATAATAGATAATATGCAAGTTGAATATAATAGTTTCCTTGCATGCATTGGTAGATATTTCTTTAGTCTATGCAGTAGTGTTAGTTTGGAGACTATAATGTTACAGACATGATCTGTGTGATGATTCAAAGTTAGTTTATCATCAACATGTACTCCTAGGAGCTTATGGCATTCTATATTAGATATATATTCATCATTTACAGACAATCAAATGGGGTTTTGCATGGATAATTTGTTGATGTTCCTAGTAATATTGCACTGGTCTTTTTGGTATTTATATACATTCCATTGTCTTTACACCATTTACTGATGTACCTACTAGCATTGCGGTTGTCTTTTGGTATTTACGTACATTCCATTGTCTTGACAACAATTTACTGATGTTCCTACTAGCATTGCAGTGGTATTTTTGGTATTGATATACATTTCATTGTCTTGACACATTTTACTGATGTGATTAAAATTATACTGAAGCTGTTGTTGGATTGTGTTACTGTTTTGATTCGATGTGTGGAATGTTGCATCATCTGCATACATATCACTTTCAAGTGTTTTCTGTATACAGTGGCAGGTCGTTTATGTAAAAGAGAAATAAATAAAGAAATAAGTGTTGATTCAAGTTTATCTCAAACTCTGTTTATGTTAGTATCATCCCACTAGATGAGTATGCATCTCTATTAGTACCATATACTTACCACAAAAGGTCATTGTGACCTACATGTTACACTTTACTGGCTTTGGGAACGTTTTTGCATTTGGCTCATGACCAAACAAAGTTTTTGGTACCCCAACACACATTGTTATCTCAACATTCATTGAAGTGAGGATGTATCTTAAGTACTAAACCTTCATCACAAAAGTAGATCACTGTGATCCATATTGCATGTTTCACTGCGTTAGTTTTACTGTCAAGCACTGTTTATGCCAGAATTGTTGAACTAGGTAATTGTACCCTATTAGTACCATACCCTTACAACAAAATGAAGTTATTGTGAAGTACATTTCACATTTGAAAGGCTTGTGTTAAGTTGTTAGCTCTGTGAAGTAGAGTTGTGCTGTTGTTACTACCCATTGTGTCGGCATCAGCATCTACACAGGTATACATCTGTACACTCATTGAATGTCGACTGTTCTTTATTCCTAGGTTCTATGAAACAGTTTGGGGTGGATTTCATGGCACCTACTACTAGGGGAGGGGGCTGAAGGGAAGAAATTGCTAAAGTGAATAAATTTGGGTATTTATCTTTATTTAAAACCAAAAATAATTTTTATTTTCAATTTAAAAAAAAAAAAAAATTAGTCAAATAAAATCATTAATATTTGTCAAGGATTTGCTAAGCAAAGTGCACAAGCCTAAGATCTACATTTGCTTTCAAAACCAAAAATTGCTAAACTTTTTTTTCCTGTTAAAGTTTTTTTTTTAAAAATCCGCAAAGGATCTCCTTTTTATGGACATTCATCAACAGATGTTTTTCACCAAGTCTTGCTCATTGCAGGAATTCTCGGGCATGCTCTCAAGTGCCTATATAATCCTTTTGAGATAGGCTGTGATTTCCATTCCCTGTATTTAGTTCCAATGCTTGTACAGAGAATAGTTGGAATGGTTGTTGAAACCAGGTGACTGCCAATAAAGGTGACTGTTCAGGAAGGTTTGACTATACATTAAAAATATGCACTATATCATTCTTATTTTTTAGCAGGTTTTTGTTTTTTATTTGCAAGAAGAATTTGTGCCCATGACTGAGCAAATCCCATAGCCCGACCTCATTTTCGAAGTCGGACAAGTACAATTTTCCAAGTGCTTTTTGCCTATTTTTAAAAAAGTCAGGCAAGTGCCGATTTTCATGCCATAATCACTTTATCTACCTTTGTCTGACTGTGCATGCCATCCAGGTGTACTTTAAGCTTGATTCTACCCCTATTCGTGTATTCATTTACAGCCAGTATCACACCTACCATTGGTCAATTGATAACTCTTGCTTAATTGTGCGCATGTTATTATACCACTTGACTGCATATTGGGCTAAGCGACTAAATTATTGGCCACTCGAACACATGAGACAAAACAAAGTTGGTATGATTAATTTTAGCAGTGTTTTAAATGGCTTCCTTGTGTTTACTTAAATCAGATCCTCATGAATGACTCGCCCTATGATTTTAATCCAGCGGATCGATCCAATTAAATTAATGAAAGGCACTTGACTGACGTTAGTGTTGGTTCCCTTTATGAACTGATTAGATGGCAGTGATGATTCTTTAATTTTTAACTGATTAATTTAGAGGATTAACTTCCACATCCATTAGAAGCAAAACAATTATGCTCATTAAAGAACTCTCTCATCACATTTAAGAGACAGAAAGGATGTTATGATCTCTTTAGAAGTAGTTGAGCATGGTGATATTTACTATGTGGATAAAATGAGTTTACTAAATTATACTTGTAATGGACAAGTGGATGAAAAAAAAATTGCTCAGCTCTGGTGCCTCAATGTTACAAACCTGTATATAGCATGAAAAATTTTGTTTGACTCCTGAAAATTAAAACTTGATTATTAATTTGGATTATTTTATTCTTTTTTGTTGGCATTGAATAGCCCACTTTGGTTGCCGAGGTACCATAAGAGCACTACATACATACATACTGATTCTCTAAAATTGTACTTGGGGCTTCCATGGACCCATGTTTTGAAATTCTGTTGAGAGAACTGGTTTATTGAATATATAATAGACAAAGAAAAAAAGAAAAAACTTTCTTGTGTTTTGTCCTTGGAAATCATCCTATCCTACAATAGATTTTTGCACAGTTAAATGCTTTGTTTGCTTTGCAAACATGATTTACTTGTACATGTATATTTTATAGTTTATTAGCTCTGCTGGTCATAGGCCAGAAGAGCTTATGTGATGGCCTGTTGTCTGACATGCATCATCCTTCAATCCATCAGTTCGCATATCTACTGGAGAAATGCCATGAAACTTTACATACAGATTCATCTGTGTCTAGTTGGTCCTAAATGAAAATGGTACTGCTTGGGCATCCAATATGGTAGCTACAGTGCCCATCTTGAAAATCTTATTGCTACTCTCCTCTAAATGATTGGTCACAGCAACATGTGTTTTCACACGAAAAAACTTCTTATGATGTCTAGTGGTACTAAATGAAAATGGTGCCGACCTGATATCCAGTATCTTGAAAAATCTTTTTATCAAAACTCCTGGTGAATGGAAAGTTGTATCAATACGGGGTTTTCAGCAGAAGACTTGTGATTTCTACATGGTCCTAAATGAAACTGGTACTGCTTGGACCTCCATTATGGCAGACAGAGGATGGTCATATCAGAATGGGGTTTCCACTAAATGACTTCTTGTCATATTTAGTTGGTCACAAATGTTGTCAATCTGAAGTCTAGTATGGACTTTTTGGCAGCTGTATTGAAAATGTTCTTAATGTTAATCCTGAATGGATGGTCAGCACAGGTTTTCACAAAAAGTCCATCTTATGAGGTCTAGTTGGGCTTGAAGGAAAATTGTGCTGATCTGACATTCAGTATGAACACCAACTTGAAAATCTTATGGCTAGGGGTTAAACGATACACCTGTGCCGCAGATTGATATGATTCATGATACACAGCCTATGATACGATAAATTATCAATACACGTATCAACTTGATGGTCTTTTCATCTTTAGAAGGTCTGTCAGTGGTAGGGTGGTTGCCCTTGTATGCGAATTGTCATATTGGTTATATTTTCTGTATGCAGATTACAGACAGATGTAGCATCTGCTCATATGCCATTCTCATCCATGCATACTGTGAATCTACCAGCGGTACGCACGCGGTTTGCATTTCAGTGTAAATTCAATGTTTTAAGGTTTGTTTGTTGTTTTTTTTAAAGCAGAAGTCAATGTCAGTTTGTATTTTAATTGTCCATATCAGAGAATTACTTTCCTTTGGAACAAAATGATAAATGTATGCTGTTTGAGAATCTCAGCAAAGTGTGTTTCTCGTCAAGTTCGTGCATAAGTTTGTTCATATTTCTTTTAATAAATTGAAAGCATAAACCTTATTGCAAAAGAAGCCGATCAACCTTTAATAAACAGTAATGTGTACTGCATATACAAGACTTTTGACATTATTTTTTAATTGTCCAAATTATATGATCGAAATAAAGACTGATTCTTCTAATGGTATCTGGTTGTAAATCACTGTTGAGGTTTCAGTCTTTCCATAGGTGGTCTTCATTCATTGGCTGTTCAGATGTCAGTCAGAAATGTCGACCCAGCCCCCATCCACAGTGGAGTTGATGTCAGTGTTGCCTGCCGAGGCACGGCAAGTGATTTGTAGGTATTTATCCCCTCCACCAAAGAGCTAAAGTGGAGGGGATTAGTCACCCACAGCGAAGTGTGGGGTTATCAAAAATTGTGAGCTGTACTGTAGCCCTGGTGTTGGCCATTGGTGATCCCCGCAGTTGAGCTTGAAACATATTTACAGCAGCAGGATTTGCCCCATGTTTATTTGTTTTTATCTCTTCACACAGCTTGTAGTCTGACTACTTGAAACTGCAGTTTTACACATCATGGTATGCTTCCAAGCAAGTCCCCATTTTCTTTCACTAGCAATTTGGAAATCGGGTCTCACATCTGTTTTGATTGCTGTGACGATGGATGATATCGTTTCCACATTTCAACATGTTTGTTAATACAGATCATACGTGTCCCATCATGCTGATTCACTTCTGTCTCTTTCAGGGTCTGTCATGCTTTGGATGATGGCTGTACAATTCTAGCTGATCCAGTTTTGTGTTGGTGTTTTCAGAAACAAGGGGATACACCATTGCATTGGTTGCAGGTGAGTCACTGTTCTGTACAACCCTTATTGTGCCCCACTATGGCAGTAGCAGGGGCTTATACATTTAGTTTACTTTGTTACCTATCCATCTGTTCATAAATGTCTGCCCATCTGTCCATCACACCTTTGTTAGACTGTGAATTGAAGTCAGTTTTAGGTTGGGGAATCTGTGTTCCATCAACACATTGTTAGTTTAATTTTGTAACTGTACAACAATTTATTACAAATAATGCCACATACACTTTTTATGGCTCGGATGTTAGTATGAGGAGGTAGTCTTTGGTGCCGTGGAAACCAGAGAATCTTGAGAAAAGCAGTGACCATGAATGAAAGACCACTGTGCACTTGCTAAAACTGGGGAGTGAACTTAACAAGATCCAAGCACTATCTGAGGATGCCTGAGACCTCGATTTCAACAATTAACATTGGGACAAAGGTCCATGATGCTATACAACTTTGCAGGATTCCCATATTGCTCAAGTTTCAGATAAGGTAGTCACAGATATATATAGCAGCAAGAAAGTCTACAGCTTTGTTTTGCATGGTAATATTTCAGAACAATACTTTTGACTTTTCATTGAACAAAAACTAATCCTGTTCTAAATGTAATTAATAGGATATTTACATTTGTGCTTTTCTCAGATGAAATGTATGAAGCTTGTTCAATAATTTAAATCTTGAGCTTGTTAAATTTTGCAAAAAAGATACAAATTATTCAACCTGTTTTATAAATTTCATTTGAAATGAGCACTTGCATGAAGTTCTTGCTTTGTTTGAATTTACAAACATTCTTGGCATTTTCTGTTGTTTGTTCCTGACCCACTGATACTGATGTTTAGATGTGAGACTCGATTTTCATACACTGTGAAATGCAGGTCGTTCAATTATAAATAACATTAGCATGTAGTTTTAATACATTGTGTTCTAATCATAAGAAAGAAATTTATTTTCACCCAGATAGCTGCAGGTGTTATAGTAATGCACAGGATCTCCCATTATGCTGCAGTTGTTATAATACTGCAGAAGACATCCCATTACAAATTGCTGCAGGTGTTATAATACTGCACAAGACTTGCATTATCTTCTAAAATCCAACAGTTCTTTGTGAGGAATGCATGACATTGTTTAATTGGTTCCACAAACCTATGTTCAGCTTCACAGACCTGCAAATGCCAGGATTCATAATCAGAAACTTCACAAAATAATATATGCCTTTTTGTATTGCTTGTGAATGATTAAACATAGGTACAGTGACTTGCATGCTGGTAATGGTGGCATAGCCCTCAAGGAATGGCTAGATATTATATTAAAGTATTTGAAAGTTGTATATTTTCTGCATTATTTGCTTACCCAAAAATGAAACTTTAGATCAGTATTAATGCATGAATCTTTCTTAAAGATTTTACTGCGTGATTTTAGGATTCCATGTGTCCAGATGAGATGTTCCAGAGATGTCCCAGTGAGATGCCAGGATTCCATGTGACCAGGGAAGATGCCAGGATTCCATGTGTTGTGGTAGGATGTAAGGATGCCATGTGTCTTGGTGAGATGTACATATTTTATTACGATCAGTTCTGTGTGGAATTAACCTTTTTTTTTAAATTTGGTTGTGATGGTTTTCATAGTGAATAAATGAGTGTTCATCAATAATTGCATATTTTTCAATACATTTTAATGAGTTGTGCTTAGAAATGTCCAAGTTTGCAATTTTTTCTAGGTAGGAAGGGTATGTTGAAAATATTTCTCTGTTGAATTCATTCCTCGTCACATATTATTATTAGGAAATAAATTCTGCTGCCTCAACTCCAGCCCTCACAGAAAGAGAAGGGTATGTTGAAAATATTTCTCCATTAAATACATTTCTCCTCACATTAATATTAGGAAATAAATTCTGCTACCTCTCGACTCCAGCCCTCACAGAAAGAGAAGAATATATTGAAAATATTTCTCCGTTGAATACATTCCTCCTCACATTAATATTAGGAAATCAATTCTGCTACCTCTAGACTCCAGCCCTCATGGAAAGAGAAGGGTATGTTGAAAATATTTCTCCGTTGAATACATTCCTCCTCAAGACATAGGTATCACAATAGCATGGCAAGACATAGGTATCACAATAGCATGGCAAGACATAGGTATCACAATAGCATGGCAAGACATGGGTATCACAGTCAGCATGGCAAGACATAGGTATCACAATCAGCATGGCAAGACATAGGTATCACAATCAGCATGGCAAGACATGGGTATCATTGTAATGGTATGGCAAGACATGGGTATCACAATCAGCATGGCAAGACATAGGTATCACAATCAGCATGGCAAGACATATGTATCACAATCAGCATGGCAGGACATGGGTATCACAATCAGCATGGCAAGACATGGGTATCATTGTAATGGCATGGCCAAACATAGGAATCACAATAGCATGGCAAGACATAGGTATCACAATCAGCATGGCAAGACATAGGTATCACAATCAGCATGGCAAGACATGGGTATCAAAATCAGCATGGCAAGACATGGGTATCATTGTAATGGCATGGCCAGACATAGGCATCACAATAGCATGGCAAGACATAGGTATCACAATAGCATGACAAGACATGGGTATCACAGTCAGCATGGCAAGACATGGGTATCACAGTCAGCATGGCAAGACATAGGCATCACAATAGCATGGCAAGACATAGGTATCACAATAGCATGACAAGACATGGGTATCACAGTCAGCATGGCAAGACATAGGTATCACAATCAGCATGGCAAGACATAGGTATCACAATCAGCATGGCAGGACATGGGTATCACAATCAGCATGGCAAGACATGGGTATCATTGTAATGGTATGGCAAGACATGGGTATCACAATCAGCATGGCAAGACATAGGTATCACAATCACCATGGCAAGACATATGTATCACAATCAGCATGGCAGGACATGGGTATCACAATCAGCATGGCAAGACATGGGTATCATTGTAATGACATGGCAAGACATCGGTATCACAATCAGCATGGCAAGACATAGGTATCACAGTCAGCATGACAAGACATAGGCATCACAATAGCATGGCAAGACATAGGTATCACAATAGCATGGCAAGAAATAGGTATCACAATCAGCATGGCAAGACATAGGTATCACAATAAGCATGCAGGACATGGGTATCACAATCAGCATGGCAAGACATGGGTATCATTGTAATGGTATGGTAAGACATGGGTATCACAGTCAGCATGGCAAGACATAGGTATCACAATCATCATGGCAGGACATGGGTATCATTGTAATGGCATGGCAAGACATGGGTATCACAATCAGCATGGCAAGACATAGGTATCACAATCAGCATGGCAAGGCATAGGTATCACAATCAGCATGGCAAGACATGGGTATCAAAATCAGCATGGCAAGACATGGGTATCATTGTAATGGCATGGCAAGACATAGGCATCACAATAGCATGGCAAGACATAGGTATCACAATAGCATGGCAAGACATGGGTATCACAGTCAGCATGGCAAGACATAGGTATCACAATCAACAAATATAATATTGCACAAGACATCCCTTGAATATGCCTGTTGTTAAAATACAGGACTAAACGTGTGGTAAAAGTAGCTGCAGTTATCATACAGCACAAGACTCTCATTACAAATATCTGCAGCTATAATACTGCAAAAGTGGTGGTACACTGAGGTTCCCAGCAAGGTAGTGTTGTCAAATGTTTCAGGTTGAATTGCTTGTGTTGTGTCACATTTGTTCGGTTTCTTGGTCAATATGACGTATTGCTGAAGGTTCAGTGTAGTTTGTAGTGTGTGCAGTTCTCTCTGTTCCATGGACAGGAAGTTGCATAGTTGGACAGGAATCATCATAATCCATCATCATCATCCATTATCATCATCATTCATCATTATCATCCATCAATCATCATCATCCATCAATCATCATAATCATCATCATCCATCTATCGATTATCATCATCATTCATCATTATCATTATCATTATCATCCATCAATCATCATCATCACAGTCATCATCATCATCATCATCATCCATCAATCATAATTATTATAATCATCCATTATCATCATCGTCATCATCATCATCCCATCCATCTATCCATTATCATCATCATTCATCATTATTATTATCAGCACAAGATATAAGGGAAAATGTGTTGAATAGTTCAAGTTATATCTAATCTGTTTTTGCATTTGTTGCATGACATGGTTTGGTGGTATGCACAGGTGCTATGCAAGGCACAATACTCCCAATACTTACAGGTCTTGTTGTTGTAATACTGCAAAAGACCTGCCATTACTAATAGCTGCATTTATTATAGTACTGCACAAAACTCCCATTACAAATACTTGCATTTGTTATAATGTGGTGATTGACCTCCCATTAGAAATAGCTGTAGTTTTTATAATACTGCACAAAACCACCCATTACCAATAGCTGCAGTTTTGTAATACTACACAAGACTCCCATTACAAATAGTTGTGGTTGTTATAAGACTGCATATGACTCCCGTTACAAATAGCTACAGTTGTTATAATGCTGCACATAACTCCCATTACAAATAGCTGCAGTTACAATACTGCACATGGCTCCCATTACAAATAGCTAGTTTTGATGCAGTTTTTATAAGACTGCACATGACTCCCATTACAAATAGCTGCAGTTAGAATGCTGCGCAAAACTTCTATTACAAATAGTTGCAGTTATAATGCTACAGTTGACTCGCATGACAAATAGATGTGGTTTTTAGAATAATGTACAAGACTCCCATTAGAAATGGCTGCAGTTAGAATAATATGGTGCAAGATCTCCCATTACAAATAGTTGCAGTTGTTATAAGACTGCACAAGACTCCCAATACAAAAGACTGCAGTTAGAATACTGCATATGACTCCCATTACAAATAGCAGTGGTTATAATACTGCACAAGACCCCCATTACAAACAGCTGCAGTTATAATACTACACAAGACTCCCATTACAAATATCTGCAGTCATCATCATCATCATCTTCTTCTTGTTCTTCATCTTCATCTTCTTGTTTTTCATCTTCATCTTCTTCATTGTCCATCATCATGATCATGATCATCATCCAACTTCATCATCCATCATCTTTTTCCATCATCATGATCTTCATCCATTTTCATCCATCATCATCATCATAATGATCTTCATCCATCATCCATCATCATCATCATCCATCATCATCATCTTCCATCATGATCCATCATCATCATAATCATCCATCATCATCTTCTTTATCTTTATCTTCTTCTTCTTTATATTTATCTTCTTCTTCATCTTCATCATCATCATCATCATCATCATCATCCATCATCGTCATCCGTCATCATCATCATCATCATCCATCAGGGAGTCAGGTCAGGCATTGCCTGATACCGTAAGTAGAAGTAGATGGTACTGCCTGCGACTTTCATCATCAAGATCGTCATCATCGAGATCCTCAACGTCGTTATCATCATCATCCATCATCATGAATTTCGTCAAGATCCCCATTATCATCATTGTCGAAATTCTTCTCCTGCTCCTCCTCAATCCATCCATCCATCCGTTATCATCATTAGCATTATCATCATCAGCAGCAGCCATCATCATCGTCATCATCCGTCATCATCACCATCATTCATCATCATCATTATCATCGTCATTATCAGGATCGTCAACATCGTGATCGTCATCATCGAGATAGGCAATTTTTACTGCATGGTCACTACTGAGATGGAGTTTTTTTGTTGTTGTTATTGTTGTACTCCATCATCATCATCATCATCCATCATCATAATCATCATCATCATCATCATCCATCATCATAGTCATCATCATAATCATTTGTCATCATCATCATACATCATCCATCATCATCATCCTTCATCATTATCATCCATCAATCTTCATCATCATCGTCATCATCATCCATCAATCATCATCATTATCCATCTATCCATTATCATCATCATCATCAAGATCATCATCATCTTCATCTTCATGATTTAGATCATCATCATCGAGATCATCTTCTTCATCGAGATCATCATCATCATTTAGATCATCATTATCATCGAGATCATCATCATCATGATCAGCAGCATCATCATCTGCATTATCATCTTCGTCGAGATCGTCAATTTTTTCTCCATGGTCACTTCTGACATGGAGTTTTTTTTTTACCTATAGTTCTACTTGAACATCATCCATCATCATCATGATCCTCCTCCATCATCATCATCATCATCATCATTGAGGTCATCATCATCATCATCATCATCAGTCATCATCATCATCGTCATCATCGAGTCAGGTCAGGCATTGCCTACTACCGTAAGTAGACGGTACTACCTGCGACTGTCATCATCATCATCATCATCATTTAAATCATCATTTAGATCATCATCATCGAGATCATCTTCATCATCGAGATCATCATCATCCATCATCCATCATCATCATCATCCATCATCAGTCATTATCATCGAGTCAGGTCAGGCATTGCCTGCTACCGTAAGTAGACGGTACTACCTGCGACTGTCATCATCATCTTCATCTCCATCTTCATCATCTTCATCTACATCATCATCATCAGCAGCAGCAGCAGCATCTTCGTCGAGATCGTCAATTTTTTCTCCATGGAAACTTCTGACATGGAGTTTTTTTTCTACCTAATGTTCTACTTTAACATCATCCATCATCATCATCATTATCATTTAGATCATCATCATTATCGAGATAATCTTCATCATCGAGATCATCATCATTTAGATCATCTTCATCATCGTCATCATCATCATCATCATCGAGTCAGGTCAGGCATTGCCTGCTACCGTAAGTAGACGGTACTACCTGCGACTGTCATCATCATCATCATTTAGATCATTATCATCATCGAGATCATCTTCATCATCGAGATCATCATCGTCGTCGTCATCATCATCATCTATCAGCATCATCAGTCATCATCATCATCATCATTTAGATCATCATTATCGAGATCATCATCATCATCATCATCATCATCAATCATCATTCATCGTCATCATCATCATCATCGAGTCAGGTCAGGCATTGACTGCTACCGTAAGTAGACGGTACTACCTGCGATTGTCATCATCATCATCATCTTCAGCATCAGCATCATCATCTTCGTCGAGATCGTCAATTTTTTCTCCATGGTCACTTCTGACATGGAGTTTTTTTCTACCTATAGTTCTACTTGAACATCATCCTTCATCATCATCATCATCATTTAGGTCATCATCATCATCGAGATCATTATCATCATCATCGTCATCAAAATTCCATCATCATCATCAGTCATCATCGAGTCAGGTCAGACATTGCCTACTACCGTAAGTAGACGGTACTACCTGCGACTGTCATCATCATCATCATCATCATCTTCGTCGAAATCGTCAATTTTTTCTCCATGGTCACTTCTGACATGGGTTTTTTTTTCTACCTATAGTTCTACTTGAACATCATCCATCATCCATCATCATCATCATCATCGAGATCATCATCATCATCATCATCATCCTTCATCAGTGATCATCATCATCGAGTCAGGTCAGGCATTGCCTGCTACCGTAAGTAGACGGTACTACCTGCGACTGTCATCATCTTCATCTTCGACATCATCATCATCATCATCATCATTAGCATCATCATCTTCATCGAGATCGTCAATTTTTTTCTCCATGGTCACTTCTGACATGGAGTTTTGTTTCTACCTATAGTTCTACTTGAACATCATCCATCATCATCATCATCATCATCATCATCATCATTTAGATCATCTTCATCATCATCATCATCATCATCATCATCCATCATCAGTCATCATCATCATCATCGAGTCAGGTCAGGCATTTCCTGCTACCGTAAGTAGACGGTACTACCTGCGACTGTCATTTTCATCATCATCTTCATCATCATCATCATCGAGATCATCTTCATCATCGAGATCATCATCGTCATCATCATCGAGTCAGGTCAGGCATTGCCTGCTACCGTAAGTAGACGGTACTACCTGCGACTGTCATCATCATCATCATCGTCATCATCATTTAGATCATCATCATTATCATCATCATCGTCATCAAAATTCCATCATCATCATCAGTCATCATCGAGTCAGGTCAGACATTGCCTACTACCGTAAGTAGACGGTACTACCTGCGACTGTCATCATCATCATCATCATCATCATCATCATCTTCGTCGAAATCGTCAATTTTTTCTCCATGGTCACTTCTGACATGGGTTTTTTTTTCTACCTATAGTTCTACTTGAACATCATCCATCATCCATCATCATCATCATCATCATCATCATCGAGATCATCATCATTGTCATCATCATCATCCTTCATCAGTGATCATCATCATCGAGTCAGGTCAGGCATTGCCTGCTACCGTAAGTAGACGGTACTACCTGCGACTGTCATCATCTTCATCTTCATCTTCGACATCATCATCATCATCATCATCATCATTAGCATCATCATCTTCATCGAGATCGTCAATTTTTTTCTCCATGGTCACTTCTGACATGGAGTTTTGTTTCTACCTATAGTTCTACTTGAACATCATCCATCATCATCATCATCATCATCATCATCATCATCATCATCATCATCATTTAGATCATCTTCATCATCATCATCATCCATCATCAGTCATCATCATCATCATCGAGTCAGGTCAGGCATTTGCTGCTACTGTAAGTAGACGGTACTACCTGCGACTGTCATTTTCATCATCATCTTCATCATCATCATCATCGAGATCATCTTCATCATCGAGATCATCATCGTCATCATCATCGAGTCAGGTCAGGCATTGCCTGCTACCGTAAGTAGACGGTACTACCTGCGACTGTCATCATCATCATCGTCATCATCATTTAGATCATCATCATTATCATCATCATCGTCATCAGTCATCATCATCGAGATCATCATCGTCATCATCATCGAGTCAGGTCAAGCATTGCCTGCTACCGTAAGTAGACGGTACTACCTGCGACTGTCATTTTCATCATCATCTTCATCATCATCATCATCATCGAGATCATCTTCATCATCGAGATCATCATCGTCATCATCATCGAGTCAGGTCAGGCATTGCCTGCTACCGTAAGTAGACGGTACTACCTGCGACTGTCATCATCATCTTCATCTCCATCTTCATCATCTTCATCTACATCATCATCATCATCAGCAGCAGCAGCATCTTCGTCGAGATCGTCAATTTTTTCTCCATGGTAACTTCTGACATGGAGTTTTTTTTCTACCTATAGTTCTACTTTAACATCATCCATCATCATCATCATTATCATTTAGATCATCATCATTATCGAGATAATCTTCATCATCGAGATCATCATTTAGATCATCTTCATCATCGTCATCATCATCATCATCATCGAGTCAGGTCAGGCATTGCCTGCTACCGTAAGTAGACGGTACTACCTGCGACTGTCATCATCATCATCATCATTTAGATCATTATCATCATCGAGATCATCTTCATCATCGAGATCATCATCGTCGTCGTCATCATCATCATCTATCAGCATCATCAGACATCATCATCATCATCATTTAGATCATCATCATTATCGAGATCATCATCATCATCATCATCATCAATCTTCATTCATCATCATCATCATCATCATCGAGTCAGGTCAGGCATTGACTGCTACCGTAAGTAGACGGTACTACCTGCGACTGTCATCATCATCATCATCTTCAGCATCAGCATCATCATCTTCGTCGAGATCGTCAATTTTTTCTCCATGGTCACTTCTGACATGGAGTTTTTTTCTACCTATAGTTCTACTTGAACATCATCCTTCATCATCATCATCATCATTTAGGTCATCATCATCATCGAGATCATTATCATCATCATCGTCATCAAAATTCCATCATCATCATCAGTCATCATCGAGTCAGGTCAGGCATTGCCTACTACCGTAAGTAGACGGTACTACCTGCGACTGTCATCATCATCATCATCATCATCATCTTCGTCGAAATCGTCAATTTTTTCTCCATGGTCACTTCTGACATGGGTTTTTTTTCTACCTATAGTTCTACTTGAACATCATCCATCATCCATCATCATCATCATCATCATCATCGAGATCATCATCATCGTCGTCATCATCATCCTTCATCAGTGATCATCATCATCGAGTCAGGTCAGGCATTGCCTGCTACCGTAAGTAGACGGTACTACCTGCGACTGTCATCATCTTCATCTTCATCTTCGACATCATCATCATCATCATCATCATTAGCATCATCATCTTCGTCGAGATCGTCAATTTTTTTCTCCATGGTCACTTCTGACATGGAGTTTTGTTTCTACCTATAGTTCTACTTGAACATCATCCATCATCATCATCATCATCATCATCATCATCATCATCATCATCATCATCATCATCATCATCATTTAGATCATCTTCATCATCATCATCATCAGTCATCATCATCATCATCGAGTCAGGTCAGGCATTTCCTGCTACCGTAAGTAGACGGTACTACCTGCGACTGTCATTTTCATCATCATCCTCATCATCATCATCATCGAGATCATCTTCATCATCGAGATCATCATCGTCATCATCATCGAGTCAGGTCAGGCATTGCCTGCTACCGTAAGTAGACGGTACTACCTGCGACTGTCATCATCATCATCATCGTCATCATCATTTAGATCATCATTATCATCATCATCGTCATCATCATCGTCATCATCATCGAGTCAGGTCAGGCATACTACCTGCGACTGTCATCATCATCATTTAGATCATCATCATCGAGATCATCTTCATCATCGAGATCATCATCATTATCATCATCCGTCATCAGTCATCATCATTCATCATCATCATCATCATCGAGTCAGGTCAGGCATTGCCTGCTACCGTAAGTAGACGGTACTACCTGTGACTGTCATCATCATCATCATCATTTAGATCATCATCATTATCTAGATCATCATCGTCATCATCATCAAGTCAGGTCAGGCATTGCCTGCTACCGTAAGTAGACGGTACTACCTGCGACTGTCATCATCATCATCTTCATCTTGATCTTCATCATCATCATCATCATCTTCATCATCAGCATCATCATCTTCGTGGAGATCGTCAATTTTTTCTCCATGGTCACTTCTGACATGGAGTTTTTTTCTACCTATAGTTCTACTTGAACATCATCCATCATCATCATCATCATCATCATCATCATCATCCATCATCAGTCATCATCATCATCATCGAGTCAGGTCAGGCATTGCCTGCTACCGTAAGTAGACGGTACTACCTGCGACTGTCATCATCATGTTCATCTTAATCATCATCATCTTCTTCATCAGCATCATCATCATCAGCAGCAGCAGCATCTTCGTCGAGATCGTCAATTTTTTCTCCATGGTCACTTCTGACATGGAGTTTTTTTTCTACCTATAGTTCTACTTGAACATCATCCATCATCATCACGATCCTCCTCTATCATCATCATCATCGAGATCATCATCATCATCATCGAGATACTCATCATCTTCTTCATCATCGAGATCATCATCATCATCA
>JAQPZY010000092.1:25000-42847 GCA_029931535.1 Margaritifera margaritifera
ATCGAGATACTCATCATCTTCTTCATCATCGAGATCATCATCATCATCATCATCGAGTCAGGTCAGGCATTGCCTGCTACCGTAAGTAGACGGTACTACCTGATCATCAGCATCATCATCTTCGTCGAGATCGTCAATTTTTTTCTCTATGGTCACTTCTGACATGGAGTTTTTTTCTACCTATAGTTCTACTTGAACATCATCCATCATCATCATCATTTAGATCATCATCATCATCATCATCATCATCATCATCATCATCGAGTCAGGTCAGGCATTGCCTGCTACCGTAAGTAGACGGTACTAACTGCGACTGTCATCATCATCTTCATCTTCATCTTAATCATCATCCTTTTCTTCATCATCATCAGCAGCAGCAGCATCTTCGTCGAGATCGTCAGTTTGTTCTCCATTGTCACTTCTGACATGGAGTTTTTTTTCTACCTATAGTTCTACTTGAACATCATCCATCATCATCATCATCATCATCATCATCATCATCATCATCATCATCATCGAGATCATCATCATCATCATCATCGAGATCATCTTCATCATCATCAGTCATCATCATCATCATCGAGTCAGGTCAGGCATTGCCTGCTACCGTAAGTAGACGGTACTACCTGCGACTGTCGTCATCATCATCTTCATCATCATCATCATTATCTTCATCATCATCATCATCTTCTTCTTCTTCTTCTTCTTCATCATCATCATCAACATCATCTTCTTCTTCTTCTTCATCATCATCATCATCGTCAACATCATCTTCGTCGATATCGTCAATTTTTTCTCCATGGTCACTTCTGGCATGGAGTTTTTTTTCTACCTATAGTTCTACTTGAACATCCATCATCATCATGATCCATCATCATCATCATCATCATCATCATTTAGATCATCATCATCATCGAGATCATCTTCATCATCATCACTTGAACTACTTGAACATCATCATCATGATCCTTATCCATCATCTTCATCATCGAGATCATCATCATCATTTAGATCATCATCGTCATCTAGATCATCTTCATCATCATCATCGAGTCAGGTCTGGCATTACCTGCTACCGTAAGTAGACGGTACTACCTGCGACTCGTCATCATCATCATCATCGTCATCATTTTCATCAGCATCATCATCTTCGTCGAGATCGTCAATTTTTTCTCCATGGTCACTTCTGACATGGAGTTTTTTTCTACCTATATTTCTACTTGAACATCATCATCATCATTTAGATCATCATCGTCGTCATCATCCATCATCAGTCATCATCATCGAGTCAGGTCAGGCATTGCCTGCTACCGTAAGTAGACGGTACTACCTGCGACTGTCATCATCTTCATCTTAATCATCATCATCTTCATCATCATCATCATTATCATCTTCATCATCGAGATCATCATCATCATCATCATCATCATCATCATCATCATCATCATCATTTAGATCATCATCATCTTCTTCATCATCATCAGCATCATCATTTTCGTCGAGATCATCAATTTTTTCTCCATGGTCACTTTTGACCGATTTTTTTTTCTACCTATAGTTCTACTTGAACATCATCCATCATCATCATGATCCTCCTCCATCATCATCAGCATAATCGAGATCATCATCATCATCATTTAGATCATCATCATCATCTTCATCATCAGCATCATCATCTTCGTCGAGATCGTCAATTTTTTCTCCATGGTCACTTCTGACATGGATTTTTTTTTCTAGCTATAGTTCTACTTGAACATCATCCATCATCATCATTATCATCATCATTTAGATCATCATCATCATCGAGATCATCATCCATCATCAGTCATCATCATCATCGTCATCATCATCGAGTCAGGTCCGGCATTGCCTGCTACCGTAAGTAGACGGTACTACCTGCGACTGTCATCATCTTTATCTTCATCATCAGCAGCATTTTCGTCGAGATCGTCCATTTTTTCTCCATGTTCACTTCTGACATGCAGTTTTTTTTCTACCTATAGTTCTACTTGAACATCATCCATCATCATCATGATCCTCCTCCATCATCATCATCATCATCATCATCGAGTCAGGTCAGGCATTGCCTGCTACCGTAAGTAGACGGTACTACCTGCGACTGGCATCATCATCTTCATCTTCATCTTCGACATCATCATCATCATCGTCGTCGTCATCATCATCAAGTTAGGTCAGGCATTGCCTGCTACCGTAAGTAGACGGTACTACCTGCGACTGTCGTCATCATCATCTTCATCATCATCATCATTATCTTCATCATCATCATCATCATCATCATCATCATCATCATCATCATCATCATCATCATCATCATCTTCTTCTTCTTCTTCTTCTCCATCATCATCATCATCAACATCATCTTCTTCTTCATCATCATCATCATCATCATCGTCAAAATCATCTTCGTCGATATCGTCAATTTTTTCTCCATGGTCACTTCTGGCATGGAGTTTTTTTTCTACCTATAGTTCTACTTGAACATCCATCATCATCATCATCATCATTTAGATCATCATCATCATCGAGATCATCTTCATCATCGAGATCATCATCATCATCGTCATCATCAGTCATCGTCATCATCATCATCATCGAGTCAGGTCAGGCATTTCCTGCTACCGTAAGTAGACGGTACTACCTGCGACTGTCATCATCATCATCATCATCATCATCATCATCATCATCATCTTCTTCATCATCATCATCATCTTCTTCTTCTTCATCTTCATCATCAGCAGCAGCAGCAGCATCATCTTCGTCGAGATCGTCAAATTTTTCTCCATGGTCACTTCTGACATGGAGTTCTTTTTCTACCTATAGTTCTACTTGAAGAACATCCATCATCGTCATCATCATCATCATCGAGATCATCATCATCATCATTTAGATCATCATCGAGACCATCTTCATCATCGAGATCATCATCATCATGGTCATCATCGAGTCAGGTCAGGCATTGCCTGCTACCATAAGTAGACGGTACTACCTGCGACTGTCATCATCATCATTTAGATCATCATCGTTATCGAGATAGCTGTCATCTAGATCGCCAACGTCGTCATCATAGAGATCGTCATCTTCGAGATCGTCAACGTCGTTATCATCGAGATCTTCATCATCAAGATTGTCATCATGGAATCGTCATCATCGACATAGTTATCATCTAGATCGTCTGAGTCGTCATCATCGAGATCGTCAACATCGTGATCATAGAGATCGTCATCTTCGAGATCGTCTACGTCGTTATCATCGAGATCTTCATCAAGATTGTCATGATGGAATCGTCATCATCGAGATAGTTATCATCTAGATCGTCTACGTCGTCATCTTCGAGATCGTCATCTTCGACATCGTCAACGTCGTCATCATAGAGATCGTCATCTTCGATATCGTCAGCGTCGTTATCATCGAGATCTTCATCATCAAGATTGTCATCATGGAATCGTCATCGAGATTGTTATCATCTAGATCGTCTACGTCGTCATCATCGAGATCGTCAAGGTCGTTATCATCGATATCTTCATCAAGATTGTCATCATGGAATCGTTGTCATCTAGATCGTCTACGTCGTCATCTTCGAGATCGTCAACGTCGTTATCATCGAGATCGTCATCTTCGAAATCGTCAACGTCGTTATTATCGAGATCGTCATGATCTAGATCGTCTACGTCGTCATCATCGAGATCATCATCATCTAGATCGTCTAAGTCGTCATCATCGAGATTGTCATCATCTAGATCGTCTACGTCGTCATCATCGAGATCGTCATCATCTAGATCGTCTACTTCGTCATCGTCCAGATCATCATCATCTAGATCGTCTACGTCATCTTCGAGATCGTCAACGTCGTTATCATCGAGATCGTCATCATCAAGATTGTCATCATGGAATCGTCATCATCGAGATCATCATCTTTCTTTTGTTCTTTCATTTTTGTGTGATGTTTACTTTTATGATTGATGTGTTTGATTCATGTGTATCTGTGTTTGTGATTGTATTTGTTTATTTGTGTATTTGTGTATGACATTTTTCCCATTTCCATTTATGCATATTTATTTGTTAATCTTTCTTTTCTTCTTTCAGTTTGCGTGATGTTTACTTGTCTGATTGATGTGTATGTGTATGATTGATATGTATGTGTGTTTGTGGTTATATTTGTTTATTTGTGTATTTGTGTATGACATTTTCCCATTTCCATTTATGCATATTTATTTGTTAATCTTTTTTTTCTTCTTTCAGTTTGCGTGATGTTTACTTGTATGATTGATGTGTATGTGTATGATTGATGTGTATCTGTGTTTGTGATTATATTTGTTTATTTGTGTATTTGTGTATAACATTTTCCCATTTCCATTTATGCATATTTATTTGTTAATCTTTCTTTTCTTCTTTCAGTTTGCGTGATGTTTACTTGTATGATCTATGTTTATGTGTATTATTGATGTGTATGTGTGTTTGTGATTATATTATTTTATTTGTGTATGACATTTTCCCATTTCCATTGATGCATATTTGTTTGTTAATCTTTTGTTCTTTCATTTTTGTGTGATGTTTACTTGTATGATTGATGTGTATGTGTATGATTTATGTGTATGTGTGTTTCTGATTGTATTTGTTTATTTGTGTATTGCATATGACATTTTCCCATTTCCATTTATTCATATTTATTTGTTAATCTTTCTTTTCTTTTTTCAGATTGCGTGATGCTTACTTGTATGATTGATGTGTATGTGTATCATTCATGTGTATATGTGTTTGTGATTATATTTGTTTATTTGTGTATGACATTTTCCCATTTACATTGATTCATATTTATTTGTTAATCTTTCTTTTGTTCTTTCATTTTTGTGTGATGTTTACTTGTATGATTGATGTGTATGTGTATGATTGATGTGTATCTGTGTTTGTGATTGTATTTGTTTTTTTGTGTATTTATGTATGACATTTTCCATTTACATTTATGCATATTTATTTGATAATCTTACTTTTCTTCTTTCAGTTTGTGTGATGTTTACTCGTATGATTGATGTCTATGTGTATGATTGATGTGTATATGTGTTTGTGATTATATTTGTTTATTTGTGTATGACTTTTTCCCATTTACATTGATGCATATTTATTTGTTAATCTTTCTTTTTTTCTTTCATTTTTGCGTGATGTTTACTTGTGTGATTGATTTGTATATGTATCATTGATGTATATATGTGTTTGTGATTGTATTTGTTTATTTGTGTATGACATGTTCCCATTTACATTGATGCATATTTATTTGTTAATCTTTCTTTTCTTCTTTCAGTTTGCTTGATGTTTACGTGTATGTGTGTTTGTGATTATATTTGTGTATGACATTTTTCCATTTACATTGATGCATATTTATTTGTTAATCTTTCTTTTCTTCTTTCAGTTTGCGTGATGTTTACTTGTATTATTGATGTGTATGTGCATGATTGGTGTGTTTGTGATTGTATTTGTATGACATTTTCCCATTTACATTTGTGCATATTTATTTGTTAATCTTTCTTTTCTTCTTTCAGTTTGCGTGATGTTTACTTGTATGATTGATGTGTATGTGTGTTTGTGATTATATTTGTTTATTTGTGTATGACA
The DNA here is from genome assembly GCA_029931535.1 of Margaritifera margaritifera. Classification (NCBI taxonomy): domain Eukaryota; kingdom Metazoa; phylum Mollusca; class Bivalvia; order Unionida; family Margaritiferidae; genus Margaritifera; species Margaritifera margaritifera. The sequence continues at coordinate 30,629 of JAQPZY010000092.1, forward strand.
TTTTCCCATTTACATTTATGCATATTTATTTGTTAATCTTTCTTTTCTTCTTTCAGTTTGCGTTATGTTTACTTGTATGATTGATGTGTATGTGTATGATTGATGTGTATCTGTGTTTGTGATTGTATTTGTTTATTTGTGTATGACATTTTCCCATTTACATTGATACATATTTATTTGTTAATCTTTCTTTTCTTCTTTCAGTTTGCGTGATGTTTACTTGTATGATTGATGTGTATGTGTGTTTGTGATTATATTTGTTTATTTGTGTATGACATTTTCCCATTTACATTGATGCATATTTATTTGTTTATCTTTTCTTTCTTCTTTCATTTTTGCGTGATGTTTACTTGCATGATTGATGTGTATGTGTATGATTGATGTGTTTGTGATTGTATTTGTTTATTTGTGTATTTGTGTATGACATTTTTCCATTTACATTTATGCATATTTATTTGTTAAAATTTCTTTTCTTCTTTCAGTTTGCGTGATGTTTACTTGTATGATTGATGTGTATGTGTATGATTGATGTGTATGTGTGTTTGTGATTATATTTGTTTATTTGTGTATGACATTTTCCCATTTACATTTATGCATATTTATTTGTTAATCTTTTGTTTCTTCTTTCAGTTTGCGTGATGTTTACTTGTATGATTGATGTTTATGTGTATGATTTATGTGTATGTGTGTTTGTGATTGTATTTGTTTATTTGTGTATTTGTGTATGACATTTTCCCATTTACATTTATGCATATTTACTTGTTAATCTTTCTTTGTGTGATGTTTACTTGTATGATTGATGTGTATGTGTATGATTGATGTGTATCTGTGTTTGTGATTGTATTTGTTTATTTTTGTATGACATTTTCTCATTTACATTGATGCAGATTTATTTGTTAATCTTTCTTTTCTTCTTTCAGTTTGCGTGATGTTTACTTGTATGATTGATGTGTGTTTGTGATTATATTTGTTTATTTGTGTATGACATTTTCCCATTTACATTGATGCATTTTTATTTGTTAATCTTTCTTTTGTTCTTTCATTTTTGTGTGATGTTTACTTGTATGATTGATGTGTATCTGTGTTTGTGATTGTATTTGTTTATTTGTGTATTTGTGTATGACATTTTCCCATTTACATTTATGCATATTTATTTGTTAATCTTTCTTTTCTTCTTTCAGTTTGCGTGATGTTTACTTGTATGATTGATGTGTATGTGTATGATTGATGTGTATGTGTGTTTGTGAATGAACTTGTCTATTTGTGTATGACATTTTCCCATTTACATTGATGCATATTTATTTGTTAATCTTTCTTTTGTTCTTTCAGTTTGCGTGATGTTTACTTGTATTATTGATGTGTATGTGTATGATTTATGTGTATCTGTGTTTGTGATTGTATTTGTTTATTTGTGTATTTGTGTATGACATTTTCCCATTTCCATTTATGCATATTTATTTGTTAATCTTTCTTTTCTTCTTTCAGTTTGTGTGATGCTTACTTCTATGATTGATATGTATGTGTATGATTGATGTGTATATGTGTTTGTGATTATATTTGTTTATTTGTGTATGACATTTTCCCATTTACATTGATGCATATTCATTTGTATATTTATATTTATCTGGCAGGCAGGGGGTGGTGTTCGAGATGGGTAGGGGGATTGCAGTACCCATTAAGGATTTGGCATTTGGGACTGCATGGGGTGTTCACTTGAGGGTAAATGTAGATACAAAAATTGGGGATTTTGGGTAAAATGGGATAAAGGTTAATTCTGGGTGGAGGGAATGTTTTGGGGGGGTAGAGTGTGTGTTATAGGTGGGTACTAGGGGATTGCAGTACTCATTAAACATTTATCATTTGGGACTGCCTGGGGGCGTTAATTGTAGGGTTAATGTAGGGACATAAAAATTGGGGATTTGGGGTAAAGGTTACTTCTGTGATGTTTACTTATGATTGATGTGTATGTGTATGATTGATGTGTATGTGTGTTTGTGATTGTATTTGTTTATTTGTGTATGACATTTTCCCATTTACATTGATGCATATTTATTTGTATGTTTATATTTATCTGGCAGGCAGGGGGTGGTGTTGTAGATGGGAAGGGGGATTGCAGTACCCATTAAACATTTGGCATTTGGGACTGCATGGGGTGTTCACTTGAGGGTAAATGTAGATACAAAAATTGGGGATTTTGGGTAAAATGGGATAAAGGTTAATTCTGGGTGGAGGGAATGTTTTGGGGGGAAGAGGGTGGGGTTATAGGTGGGTACTAGGGGATTGCAGTACCCATTAAACATTTGGCATTTGGGACTGCCCGGGGTGTTAATTTTAAGGTTAATGTAGGGACATAAAAATTGGGGATTTTGGGTAAAATGGGATAAAGTTACTCCTGGGTGGAGGGAACATTTTTTGGGGTGGAGTGTGGTGTTATAGGCGGGTACTAGGGGATTGCAGTACCCATTAAACATTTGGCATTTGGGACTGCCTGGGGGCGTTAATTGTAGGGTTAATGTAGGGACATAAAAATTGGGGATTTGGGGTAAATTTGGGGTAAAGGTTACTTCTGTATGGAGGTAATGTTCTGGAAGGCAGTGGGGTGGGGTGCTTTTTTATTTGTATATTTATGTGTATTAGGTACATGGATCTGCTAGATATAGCAATATATTCTGATGTCTGTCCATTTGTTCGTCGATCTGTCTGTCAGTCCATATTATTCCAATGTGGTTTACACACAATACCATTACTCCTACATAACATACCTGAACTAAACTTTGCATGGCTAGTGCTTGGGGTAAGAAAAAAGTCTATTGATATTGGAGTCAAAGAGGTTAAAGGTCAAGGTAAATAACTAATGCTTTCTTATTGGTCTATGTCAGGTCGGGCTACGCCTGTTATCGTTAGTAACAGTAGACGGTACTACCTTTGACTGTTGACCCAGAGTGGACAGCTACACCTGTGAATAGTAGGTCTGTTAGATGTGGCAATATTTTTTTGTCATATTCAAAGTGATGGCTATTCCAAATTGGTTAGGGCTATTTCACCAGAGTTAATAAAAGCTGCAACTATACATTCAAAGAAACAATACAAGTTAATGGTGCACCAGTTCAAAATTCAAACTAAACAAGAGAGATGTCTCTGCACTTTGGCTATTAAATAGAACATGCCATATGCAATTATTATGGTTTGTTATTGAAGCACAGGTTTTAAATATTAACATTTTGGAATGGATCCAGATCTTTTATCAAGGCAAAATTTAACAGGTGTAAAGCATTGGTGACCGGGTCAGTCTGCATGCATATATGCGCATTATAGCAGGCACTGCTGATTGTTTTTTAAACTGTGCGTCATTTAGATGCGGCAAAAAGGTCATTCCATTTACACTTTTCCTACAATGATTAATGGAACTGCCCGGGGTCTTACTTTTACAGAAATTTTGTAGGGACAAAAAAATTGGGGATTTATTATGAGGTCCCTGGAGAATAGGTCATTAAAAGGGTACAGCAGGAAGGGGGTGGGTTCAGTGGGGGTAAGGGTTACTTGTGGGTGTAGGTAACATTCTGGGAGGTAGGGGGTGGGGTGGGATATAGGTAGGGGCCTGCAGTACCCATTAAACATTTATATTTACAGTAAGGAAATCCGGACTTGGGTAGAGACAAGGCACAGCTTACAAGTAAATTAGGAGAACACTGGATGCTAATGTTTTATTTTGTTTGATTCATGATTTTGCGTTTATATTTGCAGACAACTCTAGTGCATGGTTTGGTCTCTTTCTGACCATTTGCACTTAGGTTTGCGAATAGTGACGACTACTTTGCTATCTTAGTTAGGGTTTTAGAGTAGGTGTGTTAGGCTTAGATACCAGTGTGTTAGTGTTAGGTTTAGAATGATTTGATTTATATAGAGCTGTGCCTCATTTGGCATAAAGTTTCCGGTACATATAGGATTAAAATTTATGGATGGGTCCTACTTCCAGGAAAGTTTTATATGGGGGGAGTGGGGCAGGGTTCAGAAGGCACCTCATTTGGAAGGACTAACTGAAAAGGTGTGATTCAACAGGTGATATTGCAATTATTCAGGTCAAGGTCATGTAGGATTCACATTTATGGACTGGTCCTGCTTCCATGTGCCTGTTGATAACAGCTGCCCACTTGGTCTTCAAATACCTTTATTTGCACATCGATGTGTGCTGTAATTTGATTGACTAGATTCCTGTGTCTGGAAAGATACTGTATGTTGTGCCATGTGATGTGCTGCAATTGAGTGGTATTGTTGATGCAATTTTCTACTAACCAGAGAATATAATTGCAGTTAATTTTCATCCTTTGGCTTTCTCTATGATCCACATCATGATTTCTTTCAGTGCATGTGACTGATTCCGGTATTGTGGTATTAAGTCTTTCAAATATCTATAAACAATGTTTGGCCTTTTTTGTTTTTATATATTATTTCATTACATAAAAATCCTGTGCATATTTTGATTCTGCTTTAAATTAAAGATGGCACGAAGTTTCGGACTTAGATAGGTCTCTCTAGATATAACTGGTGTGTTTTTGGTGAATAATGAAATGTACACACTAGGGTTTCAAGACTCTGGATTGTAGTTACCATCACAATGATATTCATCCCCTGAAATTACTGAAATGGTATGATTCAACAGTCAGTCATGGAATCTATACCTTTTTGATAATGTTATTGCATAGATTAAGGTCAAGGTCATATACCACTGATATTGTAATCATCCATGTTTCGGAATTGCAACAATTCATGTCGAGTTGAGGTCTGGATCACATAGAAGGTTATGTTGTAATCATCCATTTTGTCCACATTATTATTTGTTTGTCTTGTGTGCCAGCATGGGTGTGTATATGTACATGTTATCTTTTTGTATTTGTATTTTATGCTAACTTAACTGTTATTTTCTTCTTTCAGTTTCTGTGACGTTTACTGGCATGATTGATGTGTATGTGTGTTTGTGATTAACATATTTCAGTGTATTTACTGGTACAACTGATGTGACATAACTTTGTTAACATTTGCATTCAATTTATTTGTATATTTTGTATATAGTAGGTCTGCTAGATATGGCAATATTTGTTTGGCATATTCAAGGTGATTGCTATTCCAAATTATATACATTCTGTTATATCTAATTGAAAGGCTGCACCAGTTGAAAATTCAAATTAAAGAAGAGCGATGACTCTTCGCTTTGGCTCTTAAATAAAACATGCCATATGAAATGATTACGTTTATTATTCAAGCACATTTTAAATGTTAACATTTTGGCATGGTTCTAGATCTTTTCAAAAGGCAAAATTTAACAGGTCTTAGTCTTAGAGTCAGGTGCCTTACTTTGGTTTTTATTTATTTACCAATATGGCATGTGTGTTTCTGTATATGTTTGTCTAATATGGTGCATGATATTTCTTAACATTTGCATTCATGACTGTTTCTGGGGATATTTTGTATATTTACATGTATGCATAGCTACATGTGTCTGCTGGTTATAGTTCTGTTATTAATCTTCCTGATTGATTGATAATTAAGAAGAAGAATGTAAATATTTATTTTAAACAATAACTTGTTGTGTAGCTTGAGAATACATTTGTTGGATTTAGAGCACTGTTGTTGTACTGAATTTATTGTATGTTCATGTTATTTGCATTTCATTTCAACACACATTTATTGTATGTTCATGTTTTTCACATTTCATTTCAATACACATTTATTATTACTTGGGCTTTTGTGTTTGATAATACCATTCCACCGCTGCCAATGCACAGTGAAAGTGATGGTAGTGTAAGAAGTTCTTGTTAAGTTCTTCCCGATTGAGAAGATGGTATTATAAGTAGAACCTGTGGCCTAGCAATTTGTCCCCTGTTATTCTTCTTTGTCCTACCTATGCACCTTCTCTATATCATCCTGTCTTCCTTTTTCTATGATTAAGAGAGTGGTTAGCAGTATAGTAGCAGAGCAGAACTCACTTTGGTCATTTATACTTTTCTCCTAAAGTCTTCTTATCCTGTATTTATTTTCCAAACCTTTTTCCTTAAATTTGCCAATGTTTAGCTCTACTGGTCATAGACCAGAAGAGCTTATGGGATGGTCTGTTGTCTATCGTCCTTCATCCATCTGTCCATTAGCACAAGTTTGTCATTGCTACTCCTCCTAAACTACTTGGAGGATTGCCATGAAACTTTACGTACACATTCATCCAATGGTCTAGTTGGTCCTAAATGATAAATGATACTGATGTAGCCACCATAGCAGCCATCATTAAATTCTTGCTTTCCCTACTCCTCCTGAATGGGTGGTCATATTAACATGGGGGTTTTCACTAAAAGACTTAATGTAATGTCTAATTGGTCCTAAATAAAAATGGGCTCGATCTGATATCCAATTTGGCCACCACAGTGCCCATCTTGAAAATATTATCACTACTTCCCTGAATGAAATGTAATATTGCCCATGGGTTTTCACCAGAATACTTGTCAAGTTGGTACTAATTGAAAATGGTGCTAATCTGCTGTCCGATATTGCTGCCACAGTACCCATCTTTAAAATCTTGTTATTGCTAATTCTCATGAATGAAAAGTAATATTGCCATGGGGTTTTCACCAGATGACTTCTTATTATGCACAGTTGGTCCAAAATGAAAATGGTGTTGATCTGATGTTAAATATGGCCACCACAGTGGCCATTTTGAAAATATTGTTATAACTAGTCCTCAGGAATGTATGGTTGTATCAACATTGGGTTTTTACTAAACCACTTCTATTGATGTCTTGTTGGTCCTAATGGTGCTGTTCAGACATTTAATATGCCTGCCACATTGGCCATCTTGAAAATAATCTTGTAATCACTATTTTCTCCTGATGAATGGTCATGTCAGCATGGGGTTTTCATTGAGAGACATCTTATGATGTCTGGTTTGTCATAATCGAAAATGGTCTTGATTCAACTTCTAATAGGACTGGCAACAATGACTATTTTCAAGATCTTAATATCACTACTTCTCCTAGATTGCTAGTCATATCGACTTTGTACTTGCACCAAAATACGTCTTATGATGTCTACTTGGTACTAAATAGAAATGGTGCTAATCTAATGTCCAAATGTGGCCACCATGATCAACAAAATGGGTTTTCCACAAGAAACCTTCTTAACATGCATTGTTGATCCTAAAATTGAAAATAATGCCTAGTTGACATCCAATATGTCCTCTCCACAGTTAATTTGAAAATCTTGTTATCACTGAAGAATATCAAAGATGGTTTCAACACTCTGTAATTATAAGAAGAAATGGTCTTGTCATGAATTCCAGGAAACTCTTTTCAGCCAGTAGAGCATCATTGTGGAGTGAGCTTCACATTCAGATTAGCGACTGGTGAGATTGACAAACCACTGAAACATACACTGTTTACATTTCCAACCACACAGTCTCTTCATCATGTGAAACCTATGAACCAATTTTAACATAGGATTTCCCATCTTGACGCTATAAAAACCAGAAGATGGCAGACAAATGTTCAATGCACATCAATGACAAAGTGCCATGTCCCATGTTAAAATTCCCATTTGGGTCTATATCGCCTCACTATACTACTAGCGACTCCTAACATTATAACCTGAAGACAGTTTTAAAAACATTACATTTCCTATCATTGTCCTAATATATTTTAACATTTTCATTTTCCGTCCTTGACCCCTATATCAACCCCCATCATGTTAAAACCTTGGATGTTTTTAACATTGGACTTTCCCATCTTGTCCCCCATAGTGACCCACACCATGTTAGAACCCTATCCAAAAAGATCCTGTTTTTCCCCAAACCATCCTACTGCTACCAAATACCTTTCGTGAAATAGCTTTATGTATTTGGGGAAAGGCAAAAACTTATTGATTTCCAGGCTCTAAAGGTCAAAGATTTAAGGTCACATTGGACTGAACAGACAGAAAGTGCCCGTTTCCCACATGAATCAGTTGACTTGACGTATACCAGATATCTTAAACCCGATACTTTGTAAATGGCTTGTGTTGCAGAAAAGAAAGACACCTGTTGATTTGGGGGCTTAAATTGTTTGGTCATGGTCATAGTGACTTTAAAGGAAGAAAAATGGGTTTAAGACAATATCTTTACTTCTTTATCAGCCTAACTTTGACAAACTTTTCTGGATGGCTTGCATTTTTAGACAAGAAACACCTATTCATTTTGGGTGTCAAAATGTCAAGGTCCAAGGTCACATGAGCTGAAAGAAGGAAAAATACTTTCCTCAAAAACTACTAATGGTTTCTGTGCCACCACTGCTTTTGGACTAAACTTATGTAGATGGCGTCACTTTCCTTGTTGAGGAAACCTCGTTTATTTGACTTTGCATTTAAAAGGTCAAAGGTCAGCACCAAATGGACTCCCAAAGGAAAATGGTTTTTCCGTCAAAATAATTTAAGAAGGCCCTATGGCCACAAACTGTGATGAAACTTTGTGGATGGCTTGCATTTAACGAGAAAGGTGTCTATTAATGTATTGGCTTCAGTAGCGTCATGTTAAGTTATACATGTAATACATATCGACTACTTCTATCCAAACATAATTACATGTATTGTAATAACTTACAGTTTAACAGTCATGAATAGTGAGGGGGAGGGAAATTTGACGATGGAGTTAGACAAATTATAAGCACCTATTTTAAAACAAAATTAAAAAATCTGTGCAAAATCTGTCCTAACTCAATTGTCAAATTTCCTCCCCCTCCCTCACTAATTCATGACTGTTGAACCTGTAAGCAACTGACAACACCTTCGAAAATCAAATAAAACTTCTATGTAGCAACTGACAACACCTTCAAAATCAATATAACTTATGGTAGCAGCCTGACAACACCTTCAAAATCAAATACACCTTAAGCAGCAACTGGATAGACCCAACCTTTAAAATCTAGGGCAGCCGCGGGAGAGGGGGGCGCGAGGCCGGGGTGGCCATTATGCGGCAACTGACCACCTTTACCCACCTTCAAAATCAAATAACTTTATGTAACAACTGAAATCCCACCCTTCCAAACATCAGATAATGTATGTGGCATACAAATACTATCTTCAACAATCAGATATGTTATGTTGGGAACAGGTGCTTGTCTTCAATATGCGAGAGTTTTGTAATGTATGCAACTTATATCCGATCTTTAACATCAGATAGCCTATGTAGCAAGTGATACAACCTTCAACCATCATCAATAACTTGTGTAGCAACTGATAGTCCCAACCTCCAACTTATGAATCACTACACTGACTTTCGTCTTCCACATCAGATTAACTTATGTAGCAAACTGATATCACTCTCAATATTAGAGAGCTTATGTTTAGTAACCAGATACCAACTGTTTAAAATATAATAGTTTTATATGGTCAACTGATACGAACTTTAGCATCAGATATAACTTATGTAGCAACTGATATCACTCTCAATATCTCATTATCAGACAGCTTATGTTAGCAACTGATACGACCCCTTTAACATCAAATACTTTTAGGCAACTAATACCCCCCTTAGCATCAGATAACTTAATGTAGTCAACTGATACCACTTCAATATCCATAGCATATGTAGCAACTAATACCACCTTCCAATATCAATACATATGTAGCAACCAATACCACCTTCACATCAGATAACTTATGTATCAAACTGATACGACCTTCAACAGCAGATGTTATTAGCAACATATACCACTTTCACCATCAGATAGCTTTATGTAGCAACTGATACAACCGTTAACAATCAGACAAACATATGTTAGCAACTGATCGCACCTTCAAATCAGATAATTAAAGAAAAAGATACTACCCCGTTGCAACAACAAAGAGAAGCGTGGGGATAGTAAGAGATGTGGAATCAGTTGCTACTTAAGCTATCAGACAGAGCTGAACGCTTTGGTATCGAGTTTGCTACATAAGTTCACTGATGTTAAAGCTTGGGTATCATACTCTATCACAATATAGAGTCTATTTGATGTGCGAGAGGTAGTATCATTTGCTAACATAAGCTCTCTGATATTGGAGAGTGAGTATCAGTTTTCTACATAGAGTTAGGCGGAAATGTGAAGAAAGTATCAGTTGATGCGCATACGCGCGGTAGCTAATATTGAAAGTGGGTATCAACTCGCTACATGGAGTTATATGATGTTGAAGCGCTGAAGGGAGATCAGTTGCTATCCATAAGGCTTTCTGATGTGGAAGAACAAAACAGGCATATCTGATGTTGAAGGTCAAATAAATGGCTACATAAACTCTTGCATATTGAAGATAGTTATCAGTTGCTACATAAAAACGTATCTGATGTTGAAAGGGGTATCAGTTGCATTGCTATTGATACTGTACATAACAGATCTGATGTTTGAAATTGGTATCAGTTGTTATCATAAGTTACCTGATATTGAAGGTGGTAAGCAGGTGCTACATACGCATAACATCTGACATTAAAGGTAGGATAAGTTTCTACATAAACTCTGGCATATTGAAGATAGTATCAGTCACTACCTAACATATCTGATGTTGAATGTGGTATCAGTTTGCTACATAACATCTGATGTTTGAATGTGGTATCAGTTGGTACATAACATATCTGATGTTGAATGTGGTATCAGTGTGCTACATAACAACATATATGATGTTGAAAGCTAGTATCAGTTGCTTACATAACGTTTTCTATGTTTGATGTGGTATCAGGTGTTATCATAAGTTGCTATCTGATTGTTGATGGGTATCAGTTGTTGCTACGTAAGCAATCCCATGTTGAAGGTGGTATCAGTTGCTACATAAAGTTATCTGATGTTTAAAGGTGGTAATCAGTTGCTACATACGTTATCTGATTTTGAAGGTGGTATAAATTGCTACATAAGTTACTGATGTTGAAAGGTGGTATCAGTTGCTAACATAAGTTATCTGATGTTGAAGGTGGTATCAGATACCATATATGACTACTTGATGTTGCAGGGCATATCAAGAGGGACTAAGGAAAGTCAGAGGGATAAGTCCAAGATGTCTGAAATATATTTTTGTGGATTTATGTGGTCTTTTTCTTTATGAAAAGTAATTTGGATCAAACGGGTCGCATAGGAAATAGCAAACCAAGGTGTTTACAAAGATGTCCTGGAGAAATCGGAATACAATACTGAACACAAGTATGATAATTGTGCTTTGAGTAGGTGTACCAGTTTTGGTACTTTAAGGCCAATATCTATATGGAGCAAATAGTAAATGGATTTATGTGATATTCAAATGATGACAGTCTTGGCATAAAAAGTGAGGTGATCCTAATTTATTTCAATATTTACTCAATTTACCGAGATCTATTTATACAAGTAAATGAAAGATGCCAATTTTCCTGGATGTGTTAATTATAACAGTAACTTATGCCTTAAGTTTTGTATGAAACTATAGATGTGCTATGACATGTGTACGTGGCGAAGATATAAAACAGGTTCGAAGCACCATAGCAATAATGTTAACGTGACCAATTAACCCCCTCTTACATTTTGTTCTTGAAACCAATCGTTTCTGATGATATTTATGTATCCTCAAAAAAATAATTCACAGGAGAGACACTAAATCATATAATTAAACCAATCTGGAAAAAGTGGAAAAAGCCTTACCTTACACGAAGATATATGTAAGCCCCAAGGTGTTAGTTATCGACATGCATCATGTTGATACAGCAGTGACAGATGCCATCCTTACAATGGGCAAAATGGGGGATTGGTAGTGCAAAGCTCTGAAATTATCCTTATAGTTCAGTAATTATAAAAAATAATAAGAGCTTTTTGTGGAACACTATGTTCACAACAACACCTTTTTTTTTTGGAGTTTTAGGATTGCACAAAACCTTTAACATTCTGTTGACTCGCCGATCGTGATGCCAGCCACATGGCGATATCCAGCACTTTTCTTTCAATACTACTACTCTACTAACTTATTATTATTATTTATTGATAGCAGCACCAAGTTAAACATTTTTATACATTTTCAGTTTCGAACAAGATTGTAACACATTTTGTTTCAAAGTATATGTATTGGAAGTAGTTCAATTAAAATGGTCTTACGCAAATTTGCTAACATATATAGACTTAACAATAATTAAATGGTATTAACGAGTATTTACTTCCATATTTAGACAGAAAAATATTAAATTGTATTTTCTTGGAAACATATAGACAAGACCTACCA
>JAQPZY010000963.1:0-155000 GCA_029931535.1 Margaritifera margaritifera
TCTTTGGAGGGAAAATCACAATGACCTATTTTTGCATTATTTTTTGGAATGTTTGGTTTTTGTATTTAACTCTTAGCTTCTGAGATGTATCATGTACAACCACATAGCTTGCAGATATGTAATCCTTTTCTGTTTTTATATAGAATAGGTATAGTGTGTGTTTTTACAGATCTTTATATAATGGGAGTTTTTCTATATGCGCAGGAGCTTGGTGCAGATCACAGCATGCCAGGGTGAAATGCTTTCTCCCTTCTGCATGTTTGGCCAATGATGAAAACACCACCATTAGTGATGTGTCCAACAGCTCAACCAAAAAAGAAGTATCAACTCAGTATGATGATATTTATACTTGCACAGTATCTACACAAACAGACCCTGCCTTACTTGTCTTGGACATAAGGTATACATAAGACTGTTCTTAAAATACCATTTTATTTTGTTTCAGCAGATAATATGTTACATGCTTTGAAGCATACAGTCAGTCTGGAGAGATGGCTTTACATAAGCTACTATACCTCAGGTGGCAAGAGTCATAACAGCAGAAGTAAATGTGCACTAGAGATCTTGCACTTATTATGCCATCAGCAAGCATCATGTTGTTTGTGCACTGCATATCAAAGTATATATGGCCTTTATATCAACATCGGGGGGAAAAAAGATAGTCATATACCAGCAGACCTACTCATGGAACACCTTGTCAAAGGACAAAAAAAGATTCTTCAAGGACTGGGCCCAATGAACAAAAACAAAAACCTTCTGGTCAGATCTAAAGCATTAGCTGTCATATACAACATTTCTGATAATTTTGACAGTGTAGCTGATGTAAAGGTGATGGCAGGCAACCACAAACAGAGAAACTCTCATACTGGCGAGTTGAAAATGATACATGATCTGTGACAAGTCAAACCTTTTGTACCACATCCAGGCAGGTTTTCAGTGCTCACAGAAGTGTTCAGACACCAGCAGATTAAGAAAACGGCTTTCTTGAATTTGAGTCCCGGATTGACTATCACAAATTTAGACTGGATGTTAAATCTGGAAAGCAATATTCAGAAACTTTTAAGAATTTGTGAGCCTACTTTCTGATATTGCCCAGAACCCATTATCTGCCATAGTGAAACTGCATGTTAGGTGGAGGTCAATACATAGGAATAGCAGCCCATTTTAAATTAAAGCTGAATAGAATCCATTACAGTTGTTCTCACAGTTATTGATAGAAATAAGTCATTCTTGGTTTGTATTATATCTATAGTCATCTTATGTTGATGTGAACATGGACTATTCACTGTGCTGACACACATTTTTAAATAGTTATTCCCCCTGTTTTACTTGCAGCAGGCAACTAATCAATGGAGACTGCACAGTAACCATAGATTAATTTCCCTCACATGCACATAAGTGAGATGTTGGAGAAGTTGTGGTTTATTTAAGTAAGCAACATGCACAACATTTGTCTAGTTGTCTTGTCAGTTTTGGTAGAGGCAAGACACATTCCACCTCTAGTGGTAGTGTCTACTCGTTCCACCTATAGTGGTAGTGTCTTCAACAGTTAAGGTTGGGGCTTAAACAGTTTTTTCTGTTTTGATACAATTCCCAAACCCTGAAGCAATTTGGTTTCATATTTGGACTGGAGGATAAGTAAGCATTTCCATTTTCTCTCCACACAACCCTATCCTTTCTCTGCTCTTGAAGCAAGCTCAAGGTCATTTGAGAATCTTGAATAATTGTTGGGATTAAAGTCCTATAAATTTTTGTGTGTCTGCAGGTGGGGGTGGGGTTATTAGGTATTGGTGTAATTTTTGGAATTGTGTTTTTATCTCCCTAGATGCCCACCTTTCTTCTGCCCAGTTGGTAAGGTTATGGTCACTAGAAAATTAAAATGGATTTGTATATAGCAAAGGGGCAGGTGAGAGATTTACTTACTTGGTCTGAATAACTTAATATTGTTTCCTAAAGGTAACAGATACTGCATGAAGTGAATCAGGAATGTACCTGGGTATGTTGTAATATTGTATAATTTCATTCATGTCCATAGGTATAATATCAGATGTTTCTGTTATCCGTTGAATTAAACCATCAGTCAGGTGAAAAGCAATTTCACCAGATACATCAGCTTTGACATATTCATTTGAAGTCATGTGCACAAGGTATCTATCTGTTTGATTTTGTCCGGTTAAAAATTTCATACCACTTGCACTACTAGGTGCCTTATTTTGCAAAGGTCACAGCATGCAAATTCAGCAACCTCATATGGACAGTTAAAATAATCATTCAAAAATTGGCATCTGCAGCCACTTTCCAGTATTAGATATCCTTTCATGTTCTTCTCAAGTATGTTTGAAGACCTGTCACTGCTGTTGTAATAAATAATAGCTTCAGCCTGAAGGTCATCCCTTCCTGCATGAACAACCTCTTGAACATACTCTGAAATGAAATTATATATTTCTTTATTCTACACAGAGTTCATATATATGTGCAAGAGCATTGTAATGAGTATGCATTATTGGTTTGAAGAGTAACATATAATTTCAGCTTGTGTGTGACTCAAGAATATAGTATTTAATTCAAAAATATTAGGGTGGCGCATTGTAAAAAAGCACAGAAAAGCTTCAGAAGTACCTGGAACCCACAAAAAGTTAACATATTCTTAAAGTTGAATGTTCACAAAACATTTCTATATAACCTTATGTAAGAAATATGCTAATTTCAGCATATAATATAAAAAATGGTGGATGGAACATGTGTTTCAATGCTTCCTGTGAATTTATTTCAAAAGATATCATGCAAATGGGTTAATTTTTTAATTCTGCACACTCAAATTATGCAGAAAACATTCCATTCTCATTTATTTTATAATTTTGAAAAAATCATCCCCTGTTGCTACCAACAATGTAAAATGTCCCTCCTGATATTTATAATGTGGGAATTTGACATCTTACTTCCAGCACAAACAGTGTTGTGTTGTATGGTCCCCAATTAACTGACCAGGGAACCGGGGGCCACATTTTCAAGAATACATGTATCTCGCACACTTGGCAGCCCATATTGACACTGTTGCACAGATTAAAGTGTAATTGCTTTGCTTTATTCTGACAATACTTACTCTGATGTCTTTCTCCTGATGGAATCATATCCTGACACAAACAAGTGGATGCGTTTTCAAGTTCCATTGACACACATTTCTATTAGTTGAATTGTGATGTTAGCTGAGGAATGTCAAAGTTGGTTGAAGATGGGGTAAGTTTCTTTAACAAGATGAAGGAAAGCACACTAATGTTAACAAACATGATTAGATAGCTTCATTTCGTTAAAGAAACTTTCTCCTACTTCAACTGACTTCGACATTCCTTAGCTACCATTACATTTCAACAAACCAAGAAGACATAATGATCTGTGTGATGTCTAGATAGTAAGCAATGCAGCGTGGTTTCATTTATTCCAGTGTTTGTGAGGTGTTTTTTTTTGTTTTCTATAATTTCCCTCATAAGGTTCGTCTCCATCCATCAAAACCAGGCCCTTCATTATAACTTTTTATTTAACTAATTATTTACGTCAGATAAACCTCTTATTTTTTTAAAATTAAATCTCTGCCTCTTAATTTCATTAGGTAGCAACTTGAGTTTAAGGAAATGAGCTATCCTTCTTTTTCTTCTCTCTATTTCTCATTCTACTTTTAGACCTTAAACTGTCTGTCCTCATATTTCTCCAATATCTAAATTTGATCGCCAAATACCATTTTTAATAGACATAAACATGGGTTAGAATAGCTTAAATACATTGGGATTATCTGAAGGCTTGACTCCATCTGTTCATACACCCATAAGCTATTGACTTTACTGACATGCATCAGCACCCCTATGTTTACTGCTTATTGAGGTAGAGAAAGCCCTGAATATAAGTTTTTAAAGAGTTGCCCCTGTTACAATGATAATTGATTGAAAATAAAACTGTTATGGCCTTTAAATGGTAATAACAGATGTGACAACAAACAAGCTATGGCTCTGTGAATGGTAACATCATTTGTATTGTTATCTTGTTCATTCTATTTTGTTTCTAAAGGAGATATGCCACATATCTAGTTCTAGATATCAATTCTGGTTTTTTTTTTCTGTGCTGTTTCTTTTTTCCGGATCAGTAATTCCAACTGTGTTCTAAACTATAATACATGGATACTTCTCCTGCAAAATTGCATGTATTTCTAAACCAGATGTACTTTCAGTGGCAGCTACTATGCATTCTACAGGATATAATTTGCAGTAAAACCAGTAAATTACTTGCTGATACCTTGCTGAAGGCATTACTAAGCTCCAAACACTTTCCCAAATTTGGCTATTCTTCAATCAATACTATTTTAATGGTGTTTGATAATGCCTAGCCACTCTCCCCACCCTTAACCACCCCTGTCTTTATTGGGCATGGATGCATATTTAGCAATTCGTGTTTTGCAAATGACAATCTTGTTAGTTTGTCTGGCAGTTTAAAATCATGTTTTTCATGTAACATAGTATGACTTGGCAATTATAACATCACATCATGACAGATCTCCATAGTGTCATGCAGTGTAAGTTTATTCATGATTTACTTAGACTGGGAAAACATAGATATACCTATAGAAGCTATACAGCTTAACAGTATTTCTCAACTCCCTCATTTTTGGTTCCTGTAGTCCCTTGAATTTGCAAATCAGTCCTACATTTGTTAGAGTTGTTTCCGTTTTTTGTCTAGCATTTACAAAGAATGACAAAATCATGAAAACACAATTAGTCTGATTTGAATAGGTCACTGTAGTTGGTGCAGATAATAGTCATCATCTGAAGACTCCAGCAGTTTTTATTAAAGTTATGGCCCTTTTAACTTGCAGCTGGATGTATTGTATGACAGAATCTTTTTATGGATGCAGCTCAGGTTTATGTTTTCCATCTATTTATGCATATATCGACAAATCAGTGTCCTACTACGATGTTTTTGTTGGAGTTATTCCCCATATTTACTTTGAGCCTGATGTAGCGTATGGCAGAATCTTGTAAATGCAATTCGTATCACAGTTTTCAGTGGATCATTGTGAAACTTTGTACAGGTTATGGTCATGATTTTAAAATTAGCATTTTGACAAGTAACTGTCCTCATGCAATTTATGTTAGAGTTATTGCCCTTTTTGTCTTGGAGCTGAATACAATGTGTAATGGAAGCTTGTGAGCACAATTTGTCCCATAGGTTTTGATGGATCACTAAAGCTTTTTACATATTATGGTCATCATCTAAAGATGCCAATATTGACAAATCAGTTTGCTCCTGAGAGTTTTGTTAGTGTTATTGCTTGTTTTATAGCTTTGTTGGTCATGGACCAGAAGAGCTTTTGGGATTACCTATTGTCCCTTGCTGGACATATGTCCATCTGTTATCACAAGTTTGCAATTGCTACTCCGTCTAAACTACTTGGAGGATTGCGATAAAACTTTACACACACATTCATCCCATGGTCTGCTTGGTCCTCAGTGAAAAAGGTGCTGCTCAGTTTGTTTCATTTTTGTTGTTTTTAACAACATTTTTAACACATTACTGGCTATATCATGCAGAAGAAATGGGAGCTAAGTCCCATGGCAGCCATCTTGAAATCTTATTATAACTACTCCTTCTGAATGGAAAGTCATATCGAGATGGGATTTTCACCAGAAGACTTCTTATGATGTCTGCTTGGTCCTTAATGAAAATGGATTTGCTTGGAAATTCAGTATGACCACCACAGTGACCATCATGAAAATCTTGTTATTGCTAGTTCTGAATGGATGTCATATCGACATTGGGTTTTCACTACAATACTTCATATGATGTCTAGTTGGTCCTAAATTAAGATGGTACCAATCTAATGTTGAATATGACTGCTATGACTGCTTGGAACATGATGTAGTGTATAACAAAATATTGTGAATACAACTAGTCTTTAACAAGAATTTCAAAGTAATAATCAGTCTCTTTGTCATTGATGTTCCATAATAATTATATCTGTTGCTAAAATATACAAGTATCTTGTTTTAAAAAAAGTGTTTATAAGTTTTGTACATTTTATAGACATAGGTGGCATATGACTTATGTTGAATGTTCATTATGGTGCTAGTTTTCAATTGGTATCTAGGTAACTGCAACATAAGTAGCTTATCAATGCAATAACAAGGCTAAATTTATATTTTGTTATAAACTTATTGACACTAGATTTAAAATTTACTAATCTGATTTCTCTGTTGACATGTATATACATGCCACATGGCACAAAGACATTCCATGTATACTGGGAGGCTAATTTGAGAGCAGCATCAACAGTGTTGCATCAGGCAGTCACTCACTACCAGTATCAGGTGGTTACTATAGAAAAAAAGCACACAAAGCTAAGACAATTTACTATCGCTCATATATAAGACTGGCAAAGCTGACATTTACTATATAAAGCTTATCATAATTTACCTGTTATCAACATGAATGTTCAAAATAAGAACTAAAAAGGAAACCATGGGAGGGATTTAACTCGAAGCAGAAACTTTTGAAACCTTCCCACAACCCCATATCTTTGACTATGCTGATAAGTTTCCGGTCATGTGTACGGATCATTACTAGTTTTTCATTGCACTTTTGCCATTTTACTTCAAGAAGAAAATACAGAGTTTTAAAAGTTATAATATGTTATAGGCTGATTATCTTTTTTGCACCAGTTTCAATGAAGGGATTTATGTTTGTGCTTTAGATACTTTGACATTGTGCCTTAACTACCATCTGAGTAGGCAAACTCCATTGTATTTTACATTCCCATTTTTTTCTACCTCTGTGAAATAAAACTTCAGATTGCTTGTTTTTCAGCCATTTTATTGTTGTCAGCATTCCAAACTTGTTCATGTAATAGGTCAAATGTTTTATTAATTTAAATGGAATATGGATTTTATACATGTTTACACAACAAATATGAATCAGTGTCATTTACCTGAGTAAATGTAATGGCCCTATACACAACACATGTTTTTATGTGTTTTATGCCATTTACACTCTAATGTGTCTTGGAAAAATTTACAAATTGAATTTCTTTGGGGTTTTTTGTTGTTGGTTTTAATGATACTTTTAACACATTATTGGCTATATCATGCCTCTGAAATGGGAACTAAGTGTTTTTTCCAAGGACACACCAAGGCAGCCAACCTGGGCTGGGCTAGACTTTTATCTAACTCACAACCCTTGAATTACAAGTTTGATGCTGTATGAACTAAGGTACCATGGTTCTGTTCAAATTGAGATAAAGGAAAAATTCAACAAAAGATTTGTTAACATTTTTTTCTTCTTTCAATTTTTAATCTTGAAAAAACTTGTGTGATTACATAGTAACTTCATATAGTTACCTGAGACCTTCAATCAGCCTTTAATGGCAGCCATTTCCTGTTTAGGTTCTGTGGGTTAACTCCCATTAGGAGTATATGTTTGTTGGGTTAACTCTCCTGAGCAGTGCATTGGAATATGCAAATACTATTTGCTAAAATCTGACACAACCATGAAATTATTATTTATAAAACCACACTGAAATAGTAATAATTTTAATAAAATAACTTGCAATTTAAAAGAAAAATATTTGATAATGGAAGAAAGCTAGAGCACATTTAACATTCACAACATCTATATATAGAACAATTTCATAAGACATCCCTGTCATTCCAAGCACCTTATTATATGAGAGACATGGACAAGTCTTGTTGTATATGCTAATGTAAGCAGTGCAGTCCAAATCAAATGAATATTTATACATGAAAAATGGGACATTCAGTAGAAACAGATTAGTTTGTTTTTTGCTTTGTTTTTTGGTTTTAACAGCACTTTTAACACTTATTGGCTATATCATGCCAAGCAAATGGAAACTAAGTGCCTCTCCAAGGACACACCTACATGTAGCAACCGACCAGGCTGGCATGCGAAAGTATCAAACCTGTGACTCAGGTATTATGAGTCTGATGCTCTACCAACTGAGCTACCACAGAAACAGATTAGGAAGACCAATATACCAATTCCGGATTAGGAAGACCAATATACCAATTCCAGATTAGGAAGACCAATATACCAATTCCCAATTTAGGAAGACCAATATACCAATTCCAGATTAGGAAGACCAATATACCAATTCCAGATTAGGAAGACCAATATACCAATTCCAGATTAGGAAGACCAATATACCAATTCCCAATTTAGGAAGACCAATATACCAATTCCAGATTAGGAAGACCAATATACCAATTCTAGATTAGGAAGACCAATATACCAATTCCAGATTAGGAAGACCAATATACCAATTCCCAATTTAGGAAGACCAATATACCAATTCCAGATTAGGAAGACCAATATACCAATTCCAGATTAGGAAGACCAATATACCAATTCCAGATTAGGAAGACCAATATACCAATTCCAGATTAGGAAGACCAATATACCAATTCCAGATTAGGAAGACCAATATACCAATTCCAGATTAGGAAGACCAATATACCAATTCCCAATTTAGGAAGACCAATATACCAATTCCGGATTAGGAAGACCAATATACCAATTCCAGATTAGGAAGACCAATATACCAATTCCCAATTTAGGAAGACCAATATACCAATTCCAGATTAGGAAGACCAATATACCAATTCCAGATTAGGAAGACCAATATACCAATTCCGGATTAGGAAGACCAATATACCAATTCCAGATTAGGAAGACCAATATACCAATTCCCAATTTAGGAAGACCAATATACCAATTCCAGATTAGGAAGACCAATATACCAATTCCAGATTAGGAAGACCAATATACCAATTCCAGATTAGGAAGACCAATATACCAATTCCCAATTTAGGAAGACCAATATACCAATTCCAGATTAGGAAGACCAATATACCAATTCTAGATTAGGAAGACCAATATACCAATTCCAGATTAGGAAGACCAATATACCAATTCCCAATTTAGGAAGACCAATATACCAATTCCAGATTAGGAAGACCAATATACCAATTCCAGATTAGGAAGACCAATATACCAATTCCAGATTAGGAAGACCAATATACCAATTCCAGATTAGGAAGACCAATATACCAATTCCCAATTTAGGAAGACCAATATACCAATTCCAGATTAGGAAGACCAATATACCAATTCCAGATTAGGAAGACCAATATACCAATTCCAGATTAGGAAGACCAATATACCAATTCCAGATTAGGAAGACCAATATACCAATTCCAGATTAGGAAGACCAATATACCAATTCCCAATTTAGGAAGACCAATATACCAATTCCCAATTTAGGAAGACCAATATACCAATTCCAGATTAGGAAGACCAATATACCAATTCCAGATTAGGAAGACCAATATACCAATTCCAGATTAGGAAGACCAATATACCAATTCCCAATTTAGGAAGACCAATATACCAATTCCAGATTAGGAAGACCAATATACCAATTCCCAATTTAGGAAGACCAATATACCAATTCCAGATTAGGAAGACCAATATACCAATTCCAGATTAGGAAGACCAATATACCAATTCCAGATTAGGAAGACCAATATACCAATTCCAGATTAGGAAGACCAATATACCAATTCCAGATTAGGAAGACCAATATACCAATTCCAGATTATGAAAACACTTTTCATCCCAGGTTCCAATGACTGTCGGAGTGGCCAATCTCTCTTCATGTAGTGGGAATCTCTCGCACGACTATCCCATTCACAGAGAAAACAGCAGTACTTTGTGTATCCAGTCTGCTGACCAAGCAAGAGAGCAAGAACCTTGAAATCGCCATATTAGCTGCCATTGATGTTGGTCATGGTTTATGCACCTCAAAAGTTGTTTCATGTTTTCATAGGTTTCCTTCATATGGACTGCATGACCAACTGGAATTGATGGCAAAACACTGCCATTATGCAGCAAAACAGCTTTAAGACTCGTCTACGATGAATCAGTGAACAGTCTCTACTCATCTGGATCATGAACGATGTTGAGGGCTGCCATCACACCATCGATTTTGTTGCAGGCTACAAGATCACCTTCCATGAAGAAGAATGGGACAAGATCCTTTTGATGGTCACGGAACATGGAAACCCTAACATCACCTGCAAGGAGTTTCCACTGCTGTAGTCTGGAGCCCAAAAGCTCTGCCTTACTCTTGGGTAGTTCCAATCCCTGACAAGGTCATTTAGTTCACCTTTTCTTATGATGTGTGGTTCAGAGGAGGAGGATGGGAGAAAATATGGGTCATGTGACATTGATGGTTCAGGACTAGAAGTTTCATCCTCTTCCTCTTCCTCGTCTGACTCAAGTGAGAATGATTCTGGTGCATTAGGAACCGGCAGTCCTTCTCCGTGGGGTACTGGGCGTATAGCTGATGGAATGTTTGGAGAATGCACAGTCCACTTTTTCTTCTTTGACACACCTTTCCGAACTGGAGGCACCATGCAGAAGTAACAATTGCTGATATGATCTGTTGGCTCTCTCCAAATCATTTGCACTGCAAAATGCATAGATTTCCTTTTCCTGTTCAACCACTGGCGAAGATTTGATGCACAAGTGTTGCAGCATATGTGTGATGTCCACATCTTGTCCTGATCTCCGATTTTGCAGCCAAAATAAAGGTGATAGGCTTTCTTAACCATAGTGGTTATACTGCGCTTTTGTGATGCAAAAGTCACTTCACCACAAACATAGCAGAAGTTATCTGCATTGTTCACACAAGTACGAGGCATCTCTGCTCACTTTGGCTAAACAGAAATGTGTCCCTTTGCAAAATAAAACACTGACAAATAAGAGAGCACGACACTGTATGATTTGTAGAGCTGATATAGGACAATTTCTTCAGCAGAGTGATGTAAGCTTAGTTATGATTGCATCATCCAAGACTTCTAGGAATAACATGATGCAATTCACATCATGTATGACACAATACCAGCTTCAGATTGCATCATTCATTGTTTTGCCTAAAAAGCAAGTACTGTCCAAACCCAGTCATAGATTTATTCATTGATCCAGTCAAAGATGTATTTTAGTCATTTCTGGTTCAAATTGAGATCCCTTCCCTTTATAACTCACATATCCTCTGCCATTCCCAAGTCAAGTGTCGTATATACTGACCCAGCATAATATCTTTAAAACTAGAGCCAATCAACAATTGTAAGCATCATTTTTGTTCTCAGTGACCCAGAATTAGTAAAGTTTGACAACATTTATTGCGGAAGCATTTTGGCTGTAGGCCAGTGTAATTATCACAGTTCAGTAGATATAGGAAATCTGGAACAAAACATAAGAATAAAAAGTGCAAATTTGACTTTGAAGCCTTTGAGTATTTCTCAAGGATCTGTTGATAATTTATTCTTTGTATTGCAAAGCTGATTGAGTGTTCTCAAGACTTTGTATGCAAGTTGTCAGTTATTATTGTTATAGCCATGGTGTGTTTCTCAAGGCATCATGTAAAGTTGAACCCATATGAATATAATTAAAGTGCAGTCCAAGTTTCTAAATCTATCACTAAATAATTAATAAATATAAAGTCTTTAGATTAAATCTTTGATATTTCTAAATTAAGTATTTTTGTCCAATTACACACTACCACTTATGATGCCATGTCAGTGAGTTTGGTTGGTTTGGTTTGGTCTTGTGGGTTTAATGCCACTTTTTAGCATATGATAGGCTAAATATGGTGACCAGAATATTTGGAGGAGGAAGAGCCTGGGAAGAACCACCGACTTATGGGAAGCTACTGGCAAGCTTTCTCACATACCGGTACCAATGTTGCCCACGCTGAGACTCAAACCCACATGGACAGCTGAGAAGTCAGTGATCTGTCAAGGTGAGTGCCTTAGACCACTCGTCCACCCAGGGGCCCAATGTCCATGAGTCATTCTTTCTAAAAGTGATGTAACTGAGATTTTAGTTTTGAATTTTTAGAACATTACCTGTCGTGTGATTTTATGATTGTCAATAAATCGAATGAACCACAAGTTTGCATCTGCATTACATCTCTGGTCCCGTCATTAGAGCACTTCACCAGGAAAACACAGAGACCTCTTGAATTTTAGGTCTTATTTTTGACAGGACCTTTATTCTTAGAAGACTTTATCAGCTGTAAAGGGCATGTTGATTTTAGTTTCCAGTTTACAAGTTTGAGTTTTCCAGCAAATGTTATATTCTTCATATAATATAATATAATAATATAAGTTGATCCCCAATTCCATCCGGATACTTCCC
This sequence comes from Margaritifera margaritifera, assembly GCA_029931535.1. Lineage (NCBI taxonomy): Eukaryota > Metazoa > Mollusca > Bivalvia > Unionida > Margaritiferidae > Margaritifera > Margaritifera margaritifera. The sequence goes on from JAQPZY010000963.1 coordinate 12,259, forward strand.
AATCAAACTACCTTATGTTTTTTAATATTAAGACTTAAAACAGAAAATTGCTTAGAAAGTTACAAGATTGAGAGATGTATTTTCAAGGATTTTTTTTCTGAAGCTTGCAAAGTGAAGTGAACTGTCGTCGGCATATTGTGAGGTCAGATGTTCTGCATATTGTGAGGTCAGATTTTCTGCACATTGTGAGGTCAAATGATCTGTATATTGTGAAGTCAGATGATCTGCATATTGTGAGGTCAGATGATTTGCTAATTGTGAGGTCAGATATTCTGCATATTGTGAGGTCAAATGTTCTGCACATTGCAAGGTCAGATGTTCTGCATATTGTGAGGTCAAATGATCTGTACATTGACAGGTCAGATATTCTGCATATTGTGAGGTCAATTGTTCTGTTTATTTGATTTTGATGTCTTTTATATCAGGATGCTTTTTAATCATAAGTGCTAAGATCTCAGCTCAGAGAATGAATATGTAAGGAGACAAAGGATAACCCTGCCTACAGTCATGGCGGCTGGGAACCCAAGTTGAAGACTGTCCATTGACAAAACATAGATTGATATAAATGTATCAATAAAGCTGTCAGCATAACATTAACAGAGATTTATGCATTATAAATGTCCATTTCCTTTACAGGTTCCTGCTGCTTGCTTTCAAGCCAGAAGTAGACACAGTTTCTTACAGACTTGGATAGACAACAGCTGAAGGAAGATGAAGAATCCAACGAACAGGATGATAAAACAGATGAGCCACCTAAGAAAAAAAAATAAAACTTAGAGAACGTAATAAAAATTATCCTCGTAATGCATGTCCAAAGTCCACACTGTTGGTACCGAAACAGTTTTTCTTTAAATCTAAGTGCTGCTGCTCACTATATAAAATAATTACAGGCTATTTTCCTTTAGTAAGAATTACTTCTTGCACAAATGGATTTTCGTTCAGTTGTCCAAGTGCCCCTCAGCACCTGAAAAAAAAATGCTAAAAATTAATAAAATACTGTCGACATGCATTACGATTATACAAGTTTCACCACACCGATATAGTGTTCTTGTTTCATATGATCTAGCAATTAATCCCAGGATTTACATATATCATACTTTTTGGTTTCGATATCTAGATTTAGGTAACATCACAGTAGTTAGGGCTATATTTTACTAGTTTTTGCGTAGTTTTGGGTAGTTTGGGGCTAGTTTTGGATATTTCATGCTGCCTCGATATTGGGGACAATTGTCTCGGGCCTATATATTGTAGTGAAATGTCTTCGCTGAAGTTAGAACAATATCAAACCGTGGACACAACATTTTTAAACAATTATAAATTTCCATTAAATATTTATCTGTTGCTACTTTTCTTGTGCATTTCATTTTTTATCACTACATTTTCTTACCACTACATTTTTCTTCTCCTCGAAATTTTCTTATCCGCTGCATTTTCTAAAGTGTATGTCAGTGTGGGTCATGTAGGCACATTTACTCAAGTTAAATTAAATATGAATTGATTCATTGTTGTTCTAAAATTTAATACTAATATAGTTTAACCAAAGTCTATTCAGTCCTGATTGTTGAATGCTCTCCACTTTAAACAACAATGGTGGCCAGATACTAACTGGGTGAAGAAAAGAGGACATCGGGTCTATCATAACAAATAACAGGGCAGTACGGATGTTGTTTTTTTTGTTTTGGTTTGTTTGTTTTTTTTAAACACGTGCAGCTTTCATTCTATCCGATTTGTACTGGATCACACCTTTAGGTTGACCTCGTCTAAAAATGTCCTTGTACTTTAACATTAATTTTGCCATATGTATTTCTCGACGCGTGTAAAAATAAGGACCTTCCAAAGGAATATGGATGTATGTGGATCGAAATAAAGTTAATAATTGCCATTTAAAGGTATGTGTAATCAAATTCTAAAAAATGACACCCATTACTGAAAATAGTCGCTACTGAACGCCTACATGACCTGTATGACTTGTATATACTACAGTTTTCATTTCCATTACGTTTATTAGTCCACTACATTTTAAAACTTACTACATTTTCTTCTCTGCTCCATTTTCTTACTGGCTACATTTTTATTGTCACTACATTTATTTGTCCACTACATTTTAAAATCCCGAGAGGGTTTGCACCAGTTGCCACACGGAAACAGTTAAAGCACGATTGGTAATTGTTCTAAATTCCATGATGTATTTTTGCAAGTTGCAGAGAGAAAATGTACCTTGTATTTGTTTCCGTCTGCTCGTTGAAAATATATGGCACATAGTCAGGATTAAGTAACGATCGTGCGGTAACTGGTGTAGAAAGTCTCCATTGTTTTTATCCGTCACATTTTCTTACCCACTACATTTATTTTGTCCACTCCATTTAATTGTCCACTGCATTTTAAACTCACTACATTTCTTACCAACTACATGTTTTCTTTTCCAATACATTTATTCTTCCACTACATTTTAAACTCACTACATTTTCTTATCTGCTGCATGTTTTTTTGTCCACTACATTTATTAATCTACTACATTTTGATTTTACTGCATTTTCTTACCCACTAGATTTTTCTTTTCCACGACATTTATTGGTCAACTACATTTTAAACTCACTGCATTTTCTTATCCGCTACATGTTTTTTGTCCACTACATTTATTAATGTAGTACATTTTTATTTCACTGCATTTTTTTACCCACTAGATTTTTCTTTTCCACAACATTTATTGGTCAACTACATTTTAAACTCACTACATTTTCTTATCGGCTACATTTTGTGACCCTCTACATTTTCTTATCTGCCACATTTTCATACCCACTACATTTTTCTTTTTTTACTACATTTATTATTCCACTACATTTTTTTAATCTCACTACACGCTGCTGTACAAGTAAACACTACGGCAGGCATGACAGAGTGTACCGCCTACCCTTGCTAAGAATCCCTATTTTTGGTTTTAGTCACCATAATATTTATAAGAAGAAACGCTACCCGATATTTATGGGACTATCATATGTTGTGATTTTTCTTCAACTTATTGTCTGCTTTTACAAATTGTTTTACCTTTAATTTGGTTTCATACGGCGTAGACCAACTTTTCTGCTATTTGTACTAAGAATAATGCTCGTTGTTACAATAGTACTTGGTGTGATTAACCCATTAGTTTCATATGCTTAAATATAGTAAATTTTCTACAAGTCATTTTGGATTGTAGATGCAAATCCAAATTATTTGAGGCCATAATACATAATATATCTTTCGTCCTATTTTTAAAAAAAAGCAAATATATGATACAATATTGAACGATATGATACAATATTGCACGATTAAAATACCGTGAAGAGTTTTACCAACAGTAATCCTAAGGCTTCATCGGTCATTGTATTGTCTAGCATGCTATAGCTATATGAAGAGGTTATGATTATAATCCGGTGGCGACGGCTAAAGTAGCGGCATTAACAATGATCAATTATTGAAAATTCAAGTATCTTCACGTTTATTTTTGTTACATATTACGTATGCATTAATCAAATGACAACATGTCTACTGACCTTTTGTTCAAGGTCAGAGCTATGATCATTCTTTCAGTAAATTTCCATGAAATAGACGCATTTAGTATTGCATTCTGGGTCATAATATGACATGTTTCCTGTTGTGAAATGTGCCATTTGCAAGTTGTATAAAAGACCGGAATATACAAATTATTTCCATTCCATTTTAGATCTTGAGTTGAAAAGATCTGTTTTTTATGATCAGCTTTTGGAATCATCAGATTGTTTTAAATAATAGCCGTGCTGCTGTAATGCCATGCTGTATAGATAATTCGAAAGGAATTATTTATTGGACCATTCAACAGAGCTACTAGGAGATATTTAGGACTTTCTCAGATGCCGCTGAACTTTCTTAAAGATGATATGGATTACATTATCGTTGGTACATTGGAACATTACAGACTCATTCATTTGGAACCATCATCTATTTGAAACATTCGTTCATTACGAAGACACATTCATTTAGAACATTACGAAGATTCATTTGGAACATTCATTAACTTGGAACATTCATTTGGAACATTTTATAGTTTCTGTATATACAGGATTTGTAATTAGGACACTAATAATTGTTGGATTATTTGGGTTTTAATACACAAAACTGTAAGTGTATTTTGATTTTCACATTAATTATTTATAATAAATTGTTTGTTGATTTTTACAAACATTGTTGTTTTCACTTTCTTTTTGTTACGTTTGTTCGAGCCATAGAGTCGTAACATATGACATAACGTATACTTTTAAGGCACATGTATGAGTACATAATAATAATCAGTATAATAATTCACCCCTGAGGTTTAGTTAGTCCGTTTTCTTTTCTCTTCTGATTATGTTGTAGCGAGACATGAATATAAATTGTCATAAATGAAAATTTTATGAGAATATTTTATTTTTGTTCCAAATGTGTCTTTTTCAAGCAAATACATGAATACAATTCATTAGGAATTTTCAACCAAATGCCAAATATTAGGTATCGTCGATCCTCTTAACTTCTCGTTCATCCTTGAATAGTACGCCATGTTCTCGCGACCTCACACGCTTGTTTTGAGCTCCTGACTTCATCAACTGAGTCACTAGCGTTCGTTGACAATGCAGTAAGTGTTGATTAAGAAATATTTGATGAAATTAAATTTAAATACGTACTACAATTCAAATTGAAAAAAATCGCAATGAAAATGGCCAATTTTACTAATGCCATATTTGCCTCAAGTTTGTGGCCCTGGCGTGAGTGTTAGCTGTTCAAGCCAGGGCCGCTGTTCACGTGTTGGTTTTCTTTACCTTTTTATTAGTGGGAGATCCACGACAGAGATTTCTCAGACGACAAAGGCAATGGAAAAACTTCATTTCTATAACATGCACTTCTTATATCATGTCAGAAAAAAATAAATCTAATGGAAGAGTATGCAGTATGAAATTCTTTGTTGGATTATTGTAATGTGGGGGATGGGGGTGGGCAAAAATCTTTGTTGTGACATAGACTGAAGAAAAAAATCTGTTAAAAGTTCAGCGTATCTTTGAATACGACAATTATACTGAAATAGCTTGAAAAAAATAATTAAAAAATGCATCCTATTTTATATATATTTTTTTATACTTTTGGCATCATTTTTAATATGCGTTTTATTGCAGTCAATATATATGCATACGAAAGGAATAAAATATATTACAAATGTAATTCATGAAAATATAGAGACATTATAAACGATCTATTTCCACACTTTGGCCTTGTTGTCACATTTCAATCTTACGTCACGTGGCCTTTATTTCAAGGGCACGAACCATGGATGAACTTTCGGAAATAGGCAAATTTTGACACACTTTATAAACATTTTTCAACGATGAATAAATTAAGTTGAACACATTCTATGGTGATTTTGATAGTTTCTCACAATACTATAATGCAAGCGTTAAAATTCACATTAAGGGCACGAAACATGGTGGATCGAGGACATATTTACGGAACCTCCGTGGATACCATGCGCCTTTAATATATGTTCCTGATTTTTTTTTAGATAAATGCTATGCTTATAGAGAAAATGTCAACTTTTAATGCAGAATTAAAAATACGGTGAAATGCTTTATCGGCATTAATCACAAGGCTTAAGGAGTCATTGCATTGTATATCCTGCTATCGATATATTGACAGGTAAATACTACTTTGCGATGGCAATGGCGACACTAGCGGAGTTCACAATCTTAAATCTCTTAATTCCATCAATCAATTTTTCAGAATTCGCATACCATCAGATTTATTGTTGTGCATAGCACTTAAGTAATGGCGTATTGTCCCCAAGCATTCAGAAACCTTATATTATATATAGTATTGTATTGAATGGATACAACCTTTCATCGTCCACAATCTTAAATTATTCCTTTTTTTTTTCAACCCCTGGAGACTACACATTACTTGCTGCATTCAACTGGAGTTGCTGTATATGATGGCTACACGTTTTCTTGCTGCATTCAACTGGAGTTGCGGTACATGATGGCTACACATTACTTGCTGCATTGGACAGGAGTTGCGGTACATGATGGCTACATATTACTTGCTGCATTGGACTGGAGTTGCGATACATGATGGCTACACATTACTTGCTGCATTGGACTGAAGTTGCGGTACATGATGGCTACACATTACTTGCTGCATTGGACTGGAGTTGCGGTACATGATGGCTACACATTACTTCCTTCATTGGACTGGAGTTGCGGTACATGATTGCTACACATTACTTGCTGCATTGGACTGGAGTTGCGATACATGATGGATACACATTACTTGCTTCATTGGATTGGAGTTGCGGTACCTGATGGCTACACATTACTTGCTGCATTGGACTGGAGTTGCGGTACATGATGGCTACACATTACTTGCTGCATTGGACTGGAGTTGCGGTACATGATGGCTCTATTGTGACTAGTGTACAGGGCCGCAGTCGAAAAACAGCGTACCGCTATTCTTGCTTAGAATATATCTTTTGGCATTATTCAGGATAACATTTCTAAGAACAGACGCTTTTCTACATTTATAAGACTATCATACTGTAGGATTTATTGTCGACTTAATGTCTGGTTTTATAGGAAAACTTATTGTTTTACTTTTAGTTTGGTTTTATACGGCTTATGCAGGTTTTTTATTTTTGTACAGAATATTATGATCGTTTTTACAATCGCAGTTGACCTATCAGTTCCATATTTTTTCGTGAAATATTATAATTTATACATGTCCTTTTAATTGGAGGTTCAATTTCGATATTTTGGAGCATACTATATTCTTCGTCTTAAGCTCTCTTTTTCAAGATAATATATAAACAAGATTTGTTATGAAAGTCCAAAATATTGGACAATATTGGACAATTGCAAAAGTAAAATAAAATAAGTGGGTATATTTATGAAATTGACATACATACTCTTTGCCTTTTATGCATTATCCTGAATTTTGCATATATTTTACGCTCTCCGACACAATATCTACTTTTAATACATGATTACAAATGGGATGAAGGACTTCATCAGCTTTAATCCACTAGGCTTTTTTGTGCCATTTTCTTGTTTCGCTTCCAATAGCTATACCAACAGGTGAACATTACTTACCGGTTGCGTCGTCGGCGGTAGCAGAGTTCACAATCTTAAATTTCAGTGGTTAATTTTTCAAAATCCCACAACTCCACATTTATGTCTGTTACAGAGGTCACAATCAAGTGTGTATTGCCCCTGAACAATTATCTCGTCTACTGTATTATGCTGCAAATTTTAGGTATCGATTTCTTTACCAGTAGGGCGTGAAATAACTTATGATCAGAAAACTTGGAATATATTTTCGTAACGGTATCAGGTTGTGTTGGGTGAATTGTCCACTTATCCTGTGCTACATAGCACATATATTTAATGCACAATTGTGGCTACTTCGTAAATCATTATCATGATTTATCCCCGAGTTCCACTGCGTTGGTTTTCTTTTCTCGCCTACTTTTTGCGGTAGCAAGTCATGGATATAATCTGTATTTATTGCTCATATTTTTAAACCTCTCATGAATGCACATTACTTGGTACATTGGGGTATAGTATGGTTCCGATTGGCAGACACTTCCAGAGGCGAGACACAGCGTACTTTCTATCCTTGCTTAGAATATCTCTTTTTCTATTTTAGTCAATATAATATTTATAAGAATAAGCGATTTTCTATAGTTGAGGATTATCCCATGGTTGGCGTTTTCGTCGACTTAATATCTGATTTTATAGGGAAACTTATTGTTTTACTATTATTTAAGTTTTATTTGACGTAGACAGTTTTTTTTCTCTGTCACTCTACTGCTAAGGCAAGCGAAAGGGAACAACACTGACTTAATGGACCTCCTGGACAAATTATTAAAATCGACTACGACGTATTTATAATTGTGCATTAAAGTTTAGGTTACGTCAAAGAGGGTGAAGCATTGAGCAGACACAGCCTTTTATGAAAATTCTTTTCAAACAGTCTTAACATACACTATGCAACTCTTCTGGTAATTTAATCGAGATAAAAAGCTTGCAAGTGTAACAGGATGAAAAAACCGGGAATTGAATCTAGTGAAGACACATAACACGGGCACATGAATGAGATATGTATTTATGATACGAGTAATGAACACGTAATATCTGACAGACTATACTAACAACCTTACATCAATCTTGCACATAAATTAAATTAAACGATTGAAAAAACATAGTCTACACCAAGTTCATCAACAGATATAGCAAATGATATCGTTCGTCAACGGGTATGATCAATGCAGAGTTCATCAACAAATGTTATCAATCTATGGATTTATCAACATATATGAGTACCATCTGTACTCACGTATAAACCAGATAAAAATGCAAACAACATGGACCCTGATCTGCCTGCGCATAATGCGCTGGCAGATCAGGATCTATGTTGTTTGTTCTACTGATTAGTCCTTGCAAACTACATAGACCCAGATCTGCCGGCGCATTGTGTGACGGCAGATCTGGGTCTATGCAGTTTGGAGTTGGTATCGAGTTATACGTGAGTATAGACGGTAATATATGGATTTATCAACACATATGATTAATGTATTCCTCATCAACAGCGTATGATGTTGCATTAGATTGTGATACCTATAATGGCACTTAATTTTAGGTGAAAAACCTAATATACTCTCCATCAACAAATATGATGTTGTTATCTCATGGCATCCTGATGACAAGCCTGAATATTTCCAATCCACCGTTTATGATGAATGACTGGGGAATGATATTATGTAGTCCACTCCTCCCGTCCTGCTGAAGGGTCCCTCGGGAACCTTTCTACCGCGCAGACCCGTTGGTCAAAAACCTTTGGCCCATCACACTTAGTCGACCAGTATAATCGATCCAACCAACGTCACCGAAGTTACAATTAACTACAATATTTGGGTTAAACGACCCCATAGAGTTCAACGACTCCCCGTAAGAAGCTAAAATTACAACAACTGAACCATGTAATGCATAAGACATTCCTAAAAATGTGTTTCAGTACGAATACAGGGATATACATTACGCATGCGCGCACATGAACTTCGTTACACATTAAACTATTTTTTTCATAAGAACGACTGACTAGATTATTATTATAATAACCACGTTCATACATGAATCTACGACGAGAATAAAAAAGCTAGAACGTGTCTTGTCGCTTAAGACGTACACCATATAATTAAATTAGACTTGTCTATTCAGGTACAAAATGTCTTACCTGAAACAGAATATATTCTATCCGAAAGCATGGCGTTGTGTGACTTAAGTCTGACTTTCCCGAATTTTAGAATAAATTCCAAAGGATTCAATATATTAAACAATTTTATCACATAGAACGGCTAGTAAGAAGAATAAAGTTTTACACATTCACATACTTCTAAGCTGAAGATTGCTTCCGAAAAGTGGACAGCTTCCTGATAAGGCTACGCATTGTGACGATATTTTAAAAACAATAGCACTTTAAGTACTCTATGCGTGATCAAACCCATGTCCAGAGAACATGGGGTAAACACGTCCACCACTCAAGCACTTTGTGCGTGCTGCAGTAAGTGAACAGAAATAGCTATTTCAAAATCGCCAAAGTTAGAATCATACACCAAGGGTAACGCTGTACGAGGCAACTAAACCCAATCTATATAAATGTTCATATATAATGCAAAAGGTATTTTCCTGCACACATTTCTGTGACAGCAAGACAATATGGTAACGAGACAATCTTTTAGATGCATCTGGATAATACACCAGTGCTTCAGTCCCATTTTTACAAAAGAAAATATAAAGTTATGAGAGTTTGGAATTAATCAATGAAATATAAGAGTCGATTGATAAAAAGCTTGATTTACACCAGACAATGTTTTAGGTTTGTCTGGATAATAAAACAATGTTTCAGTCCTATGTAATAAATGAAAATATGAAGTTATAAGAACTTGAAAATTTGATAATGCAATGTAAGATAGTCAACGCCGATATATTATTATAAGTAATATTCACTTCTTGGTATAGTAGGTGAAGATGGCAAAACAGGAAACTGACCCATGAACCCTTCGGGTTCAATTATGCTAATGCTTTTTACTATATTTATAATTGTGCATTACAAGTGGGGTATCTGTTGAAAAACATAAAATATTTGTAAAAGTCATGGGAAACAAATTTTAAAAAATTATGCGGGCAAGTTACCCATGTGTAGTCAGTATTTTGCAGACAATTTTGCAGACACAATTATCCCATATTTTCCGCCATTTTTGACATTCGAAAGGAATCCCGTTTATATATATATATATATATATATATATATATATATATATATATATATATATATATATATATATATATATATATATATATATATATATATATATATATGCTTGAAAAAGAGACATAAAAAAAAAGAATATATATGTAAAAATCAGGGAAATATATAAAAGTAAAAAGTAAAAGTATGCATGCAGGTTCAGCAAGTGTAGCCAATACTGTACTTTACTGACGCAAATGTTTGTTCTTTTCCATTATTTTTTTTAGATTCCAAACGAATATTTTCCATATATTTGCTTGAAATACATTGAGATACAAAACAAAATAAAAAAGCAACCCCCCCCCCCACAAATAAACATAAAGATGATTAATAGAGTAGACTTTTATAAAAAGTCGTCTTTGCAATAACAATACCAATGGAAACGTAGAGATTGTATTCTTTTGTAACTCAAACGAAACGAAGCGGTGAATAACATCAACGGTTATTGTAAGAACAATTCTGATTCCAGAGGAAAGTCAATGAAATAGAGGTATAGATTAAGATGGGAGGTAAAGAACTGCCATTTGTGATTTGTTAAATATGCAAACTTTCAAAATCGTAAAATAGTTTGGGTTTACAAATATAAAATATGTGATTTTCAGAGATGTTTGCATCACTCCATATATCAACAGACACTAAGGCTTAAGATGTCCCAAATAATAGATGAGCTTCAGGATCGAAAACGTGCCTTGAGATTCTTCCGTCTAAGGCTCTCTACGAGTCTATGCAGGAACAACTGTAGGAATCAGTGAACGAGAAACCTGCGAAGATGATGATGTCTGCAATAGATGACTTTCAAAGATTCATCGACGGAGCGATTAAGAATCATGCGCAAAAGATGTCTGAGCAGTACGACAGCCGTATTCCAGATATCGAAAGCAAATGTAAAAATCTTGAAAGCTGTTTAAGAGTTCTTGAAAAGAAGAATTTCAATATGTTGGAGGAAACAAATTCTGGAAATTATAGTGCAAGTAGGTTTAAAAACATGCTAACAGGAATGAACAGTATTCTTCCAGAAACGACATAAAAGTCGCAGACATTGTCGAGTAAAAAAGGAGAAATAAACACCGACTCATTGGGCATCAGGGCTAAATTATTATAATCGTCTATTACGGATTCATATATGTACATTGAAGTATATGTTATGTCGCAGAGGACGGAAAATTTACTCTACAAATCTTTCCACGAAAATCCGTTTTTTATCCTTCATATCATAAACTAGTCATCCCTTATCCTAATCAATTGAGAGAAAAAAGCTTGTTAGATACAAGGCAATGGTTTTTAGATGTGTCGGGATAATAAAAAATGCTTCAGACCTATGTAACATCATTCTCAATAACCGGATGCAGGTAATGTCACCGCAATATTACTCAAAATGCAAGCGCTTTTCACTTCTTATATTGTAATAATATCTTCCATAGCGTGTGCACTTCTAAATCAGCAACAGTTTCAGCTCATCCTTTGTTTCTTGAAATACCAGTAAGCTCGAATATGTGTCAGTTTGAAATGCTCTTTACTGTCACTTTAGTTTTTCTTAAAATTTTTCACCATAAAATCTTTTTAGCAAAAGTTGGTATGTTTTCAGATATTACTGAAACCCATAAATGAGGTCTTCAAATTTAAGATGATGCTAAATTTATGGATTTCCATTAAAAAAAGTATCGTGTAATAAATCCTTGTCGCCAGAACTAGTGAAAGATTCATTACTTTAAATTTAGGAAGAAAAATGTTTTTAATCATAAGAAGAAAAAAAAAAAAAAACTGTATTGTTCTATTAAATCATGGAAGACTTGCCTCACTGGAGAAAACAAAGTGGCCACAGTGATTAAAGCTGTTAAACATGTTATGTCTTCATAAATCACGTCAATTTGGCGCGTAAAAAAAGACGGAAATATTGGTTACATAATGGATACAGGAATAATGGTACGACGATCACGATATAAATTTTGCTTGCTTTTAAAGTATGGTGTGGACGTGTAAATTTCACCAGCTACCGGGAATCTTTGTATTTCAAGTTTGAATAAACTGTTTTTTGTCCAATAGGTGAAAGGTTCGTTAGTGAAATGTTAGTCACATTCAAGCACGAAACTAGATTATACTGCAAAGCTAGCTTTCTATTTCATATACTACGTGAACCATTTTACAGCTCCATTTGTGCAAAAGGATGCGATAAAGGTTTCTGTGGAGTTTTGATTTGTATTTAAGTGGTTCTCTGGAATAACTAGGTACGTATAATCTTTCAAATTTTTTTTTTTTTTTTTTTTTTTTGTTTATGTATGTGTTGAACTGAACGGAGGTAGCGCTGTTTTGTAGTTTTAATGTGCAAAAGCACTAGATTCAAAGTTCTATTGTTGATCGATGTCACGTTAACAATATGGCTCTGAATGTAGTACTGAAATGTTTGTTACCAAAAGGTAACGAACATTTCAGGAGTTATTCAATGCAACTATAACAATATAAATTGTTATAAAGTCTCAACATATATTAAACATTGCTGGTATTTTGAAATTCGCTCGCATTTCTTTTATTAGAGATACATTTAGATGCATTATTCTCCAAGTGTTGAATTACTGACGAAAACATTTGATACGAAGAATGACACGCATTGTCGTTTGAAATCACAAGACACTTTAATATTCAAATGTTATGATCTTTTTATGCAAATCCTTGGTTCATTCAGAAACGAATATAATTTTCCTGAATGAATTATTTAATATGCAAACAATATGTTTATGTTAATGAGCATACATTGAAGTTACTGATAATAGAAGTAACGAATATGTCTTATGTAAAATCAAATGACCCAATGCTGTCGGGTAGGTTTAGAAGAATGTTTGTTCTAAAAATTGAAGACAGAGATAAAACTGAAAATCTGTGGCATTAGATATATATAGCCAACAGTTTTGGCAGGTCATAATAACTGAAATTAGTCATGGAGCTAACACTGAAAGGGAGCAGTAGTGAACAAAAAAGCTTTTATTGCAGAGACCAAAATACGTTTCTTAACAGAAGAATTACGATTTTATGGTGAAATAAACTTATTTCCAAGTGTTTTATTTTGATTCTTTTTATTGTTTTATTTAAAACTGAGTTTTTACATGCTAAAAGAGACACAGAGAATGCACCATTCGACTGGCTTGTTCCTATTTCCGAAGTAACGGACATTTCATGTTTAAGATTTGCTCAACGACGGATATTTCATGTTAATTGTGTGTTGTTGTTCATTTAAAGTTTAAAGTAAAAATTTCAAGTAAGAGATCACAGATGTTCACAGATCAATGTAAACATCATTTTACAAGTTTGCCACAAGTTTGGAATGAGTCATGTAAACTTAAGTTCAATAAAGATGTTTATTTATCATGCAAAATATTTTGGTGCGTCTCTTTGAATTCCGTGATTTAAACATGAAACTATTATTTGTATGGCAGAAATACGATACTATTTTAATACAATATCAGAAACATATTTAATAACAGTGATAATCAGTTTTTTCTTTCACTTTTCTGTTCCAAATAAAGTGAAATGTTCGATACATTTTGATTCTTTAAAAAAGGTATACGTGCGAGATATGCATATGTGTTATACTAAGAAGTTTGGATGTTAACGTGTTTAAAGTTAACCTTTCAATCAATTTTAGATGTTTTGCTATTCTTTGTGTGACTTTAGTCATACACTCTTAAAAATTAGAAAGTATACATATGGAGTGTTTCATTTTTATAGCATCTAGAATGAATACATGTCGATACATGACAAAATGTCATCAACATATAAACAAAATGAGTTGAAAGCAATATTAATTAAATCTCAGTAATATGGCATGGGATAGTTAAAAGGTGTGTTGTAGATACTTCAATCTGGTCAAGTAACATTCTGGAATTACAAAGAACATCCAGCAGGTAACATGTATTTCACACTGATTAATTTTGCATTTGGCTGCCTTCAGTCAACGAAATATTTCCTTGTTGATAAAATCCTTTCGGACTTTTAAACTTTGATGAACAACAATTTGTTTTAATATGATAAAACATTTTGATGAGAATGTTCATTTGTAAACTTCTGTGCACCTTAACTGCACCCAGGTTTTGAGAATGACTGAAAGCTAATTTGAAGTTGTAAGAGTTTAAAAATGATGAATGAAGATTAAGATTTAGTGAGTTGGCGTATAAACGATATGTGCGGTTTCTACCAATAAAAATTTTTATAGAGGGAAGGGATTTTCAAGACTTGCTTCCTATGGTATATGTATTTTGTCTTTTACTTCAGCTTTATTATATTTGCCATGACTCAAAAGCAGCTCGACCTTGTTAATTTTAATTTAGATATTTGTGATGAAGGAATAAGTGGTATAAAACGGTCACTTGAACAGCGGAAAATCACATGTATTTTGAATGAGAGATATTCTTTGGTTATAAAAAAATGAAAAAATGATTTCACCATCGTTGTTCGAGATGGTTTTGAAATGATAAAAAATACCACCTGATATATTTGAAGCAATCTGTGATTTAAACCTGAGCGTTCAACGTTTAAAATCATTTTTGAAGGGAAACTTAAATGGAGAAGGATCTGGAAGTTGATTCTGTCGATGCATTGTATACAATGCTTCCAGTTTGCTCCAGATGATATGTTATTTTGTGAAGACAGATGTGTTAGTTTTATGTACTGACCTAAACAACTAACACCAGACTAATATTCTTTGGCAAAGGTTGGGTTTCTACACAGGGCAAGGTGACTGTACAACATGTTTTGATTGCAACATAAAGCTGCATCATTGGGAGAAATCTGATGACCCATTGTCGGAACAAAGACGTTGATTGCCGAATTGTGTTTACTTGAAAATGATTGGTCATGGAGAGTTGAAGTGCAACAAAAAGCCAGACTTGAAAAAGAAATCACAACGTGTGTCAATGCAGCTTAAGACAAGTTCTAGATCTGACTTTAATTTTCATTGTGGACATTTCTCTGTTCGAGTTTTAAGAATGGAAAATGCGAACGCCACTATTGTGGATGATATGAAGGCAGAATTTAACTGCATTTTTGGACTACACATCTTCAAAGTGTTACAATCGCGAATTGTAATGGATGTAAGTTAAGTGAGTGGAATGTTTAGCAACATGAATGCAAGACTTCCACCCCTAGCAGTAGACTGAACAAATATTTTTGCCAGATATTGGAATCAGTGGATGTAAAAAAAAAAGTACTTAAAGAATTTGAGGAATATGTAACCAAGCTTGATATTCCTCACAACTAATTTGAAGCTACAAAGAGAAGTTTTTCTTTAGATGATTTGAGGAATAACATTTTGCAATGTCAAGAATGGGATCAGCATATTCTGAAATTTGTACTTCAAATGATTGATTTTGAAAGTTCATTTGAGGAAGGAATGATATCAGATTATCAAAGTAGGCAGAGACCATCATGTCCGGAGCAAAACCCTTGGTCTGTACCATGCGGGTTTATATAGTTTTTTTATTCAAACAGTTTTCCAATTTCACTAGTGGAGAGATGTCAGTCCGAGCAGAACATAAATATAGTCACTTGATGGAGTTGTACAAATTCTTATGTCAAAATAAGAAGTACCCAATTAACTAATAGTTAGGACGATTTTGCTATTTTTTGAAGACTTTTATTGAATTCAAGCAAGGCTTGGATAAAAGAAAATGGAAAATGGTTCATCAGAATATAGTGTATCGGATGATGAATTAAACATTCTTTACGCCAAGACCATGAGTGATAAAATTGAAATGGTAACTCTGGAAAACTGTTATGTATGCCAAGTGGATCACTCTTCTCAAAAAACCATGAGTATATTATGTATTCCACCAGCGACAAGTTCATAAAAGTTTTTAGTTATATTTTAGAGGCAGTGGATGATAAGGATGTACTTTAACAATGGGAAGAGGTCAGCAGAAAGCTTGATGTACTTTCAAATCAACTGCTAATATATAAAAAGAAACTGTTCTCTGATCAATGGCGGGATGTTGCATTAAAAACTATTCAGAGGAAAGATAAACTTTTTGATAACGTTTTGAGAATGATTTTCCTAAAAAAGACAATTTAACAAGTAAATGTTATACACATTGCAATTTGTTTTCTTTCAGAAATTGTTCTTTTAGTATATATTACGTTTCTGAATCTAAAATGTCTTTAAATTAAATGTATTATATTCAGAATTTAAATGATTTAACATACCATATCCAGTTAATAAAAATGTTAAATCATTAACACTTTTTAAAATTATTTTATTTAAAAATTGTTTTTACGATTTCTAAATCTTTTTCTTTTTTTTTTAAATTTCACGACCTATTTTAAAATTCACGTAAAACTGATGAAAGTAGAAAAAAGCAAATTCCATGTACCTTGTGCTTTAATTTCTACAACATCGCCTGAAAACTGGCACATAAAGTTAATACCTCGTCATGTTTACAATCAAGTACATAAATACACTGATCGCATAAATTACAAGTAATAGATTTAGATGTAGTTTTTTATATATATATATATATATATATATATATACTTTTAACATTGTCCCTCTTCCTCACTGAACTAACCCGGGGAATCCAGTGTATTTATATTGCTTGGCATGGTCTTGCAATTTCTCGAGAAAGAGTGCAATAATTCGGGATTCCAAATTGTGGCGCTATTCCAAGTTGTTGCCCGTCATCGCAAGTGTGCGAATTTTGTACTTTTGAAACGCCATTGTTGCGGCCAGTTGTGTGTTTTCGATTTAAAACCAAAATATTTCTGCCATCTGGTACTTTCACAAGATTATTGATAGATATTTTTGAAATTAGGTTCTATATTTCACGCAGAATTTTTACGATCAATGTATCTTCGCCTTTGCAATAGAACAGAGGTCGCCAAAGTCGTACCCGAATCCATTTATGAACCGAACTTGTACCCCTCCAAATTTTACTCCAGTTCCGCTTATTACCAACTCGTACCTGTTACTGTGTGTATGCAGTTATAAAAGTCAGATATAAAGTAAAGTTGCCCATTAAAGTGGAAAATCAGTGTTTTTCTCAGCAGCCTTTAACATCATAAACTGTTTAAAACCTGTTTTGTATTTTGAAAGATGATACTTGAGAAATGTTGGAGTTTTAACTTTTAGAAAATTGATCATTTTACATAACCAGGTACAGTATAGGATAAATATGGGTAATTTTGGTCACCTCACAACGTCAAACGCAAGTGCGTTGTTGGTCTCAGTAATATCCACAAAGCGACTATACATTCAAAAACGTTTGATTATCGGTTTTCGGTTGGTGGTACCATCCTGTTTTTGTTCTTGCTCTGCCTAATACAGTTTAATAGTATTGATTAATTTATCACATCCATTTGTAAATTTTCTTGTAATATTTAAAGTTGGATCTATATGGGAGTACTTTTAACAAAAAAAGCAGCTGGTCGAATGTACCTGCCATATGACCAGTATTTACCCGCCATATGACCAACTGTACCCGATGTTGGGTTTTTGTGCTATCCATAGAGTCCTTATAACATTGAAAATGAAAATAACTTTCATATTAGTGTTGTAGATTCTGTTTTTACTTTCAACTTCATTTCCCGAGTTGACATTTTTACTGTCAGATGAGAAGTGGTCATTATATCTTATCAGTCTGTTAAATCGGCATTCACTTAATAGAAGAAAAAAAACATACAAGAAATGTTTGCAAAAGAACTAACCAATATTATTAAAATAACAGTGCCTTGGAAAACATTGGGAAAATAACTAAATCATTAAATGTGACCCAAATGTGACTGAATGACTTTGGATTTGGAGTTGTTAGTGACCAGAATTGACAAGATCATGAGGGGCCTCAAAGTCGACCAATAAAATTCATTCAGATTGCACTTGGACCAAAAAGAGTAAAATAGATTTAAACAATTGGAGTTTGATGTAAATGAGTATTGAAAGATGGTTGCATCACAGTGTGACATTCAACATAATGTGAAATGGGATTGAATGAGGGTGACCAGTTTTACCCCCAGATCAATAATACCCATCTTTATCCTATAATACAGGATAAATAAGGTTCCCAGCAGTCCATTTAGTAGTAAGATCAAAGCAGGCATATCCACAGGGATTTCGGCCATAATGGGAGGGTTTGGCGTTGTGTGTATGTGTGTGTGGTGGGGGGTTGGGCTCTGGTCATTGCCAATGCTAATATCACTAATAAAAAAACAAGAACTTTTCCCATCCATTCTGATTTTTATTTGTGGTATTTTTTTTTATTTTTAATTTTATGAAAGATGCTGACAAAGATACTGTCAGTGAAAAGGTTGCTTTTCATTATTATGGTAGGGTAAAGACTGGTAAATTTTGGACTTCTCACTATGTCAATGTTTGTGTGCTGTTGATCTCTGATATCCTCCAGTAGATGACAAAATTGGTAACGAGTGACTCCACTTTCAGTTGCTGGTTATTTTTATTTTTCAAGGTTGTAAGGAATCTTAAAATGGTGTGAAAATTGAGGCAACTGTATGTTGGGTACAGACGGTCACATGTCAGGTAAAAACCGGTCACATGGTGCATACATTCAGTCGGTTGCATTTGTTAAAAGTGCTCCAAAATAAAGCCAGTTTTGAGCATTAAAGGTAAAATTACAAAAGGATCAGATAAAATTGTCATTGAAAGTGCATCTACTTTATACTATTTCTACTTGTTGAATTTTGTTGGGCAGCGAAAGAAATAAAACGGGAAGGTACATTCCTATATTTTTGAGATTCTACTTTCACTTTCAACTTCATTTTCACCATATGTTGATATAAAGATAACTTTAACCCATAATACGGATTAAAAATAAATATTTTAGAATACTAGATTGTATTTCTGATATTAGGCACTTTTCTATACTTAACTCGGTTGGCCTTTTGACCATACAAAAGTGTGTTTAGCTATGTAAAGGGACATCATTTGAATTTTAATCCTATGAGGCCATGATTTTGCTCACTGGTTACCACGCTTTGATATTGTTTGTTTGACATCTTCTATGCAGAACCATTTCTGTACAAAATGCTCATAAAAGGTCATTGCTTAAATATTTGCTATCATAATGTTTTATGATTTTTTAAAAATAAATTCTCTGTTGAGAGGTAAAAAGATGAAAAGATGTAAGTATTTAAAATTCAGACTTTTAAAAATGGATATTGGTATTTGCTTATGGTCACAAAAAGGAACATGATTATCAACATTTCACAATTTATGTTCATCCTTTTGATCCCATTGAATCAAAACATATTTCTGTAAGTCTTCAAACCATCAGTATTCTCAATACTTTGATTTGACTATAGAATCATCTATATCATGGGGGTAGGGGTGGCATACTGGAGAGGTGAGGGTATATTTATGAGAGCAAATAATTAACCATTCCACTAGTTATTATTATTATTTCAGGCATAGTGATAGGACATTAGAGGAATGCTGAAGCAATGAGTAAAACACCAGTTAAAAGTGACCCTTTTCTTGAAGAAAAAGAAGATGTTGCTGATGATTGTGATTCAGACCCTATGGACAGCTATGGGTAAATGCACCTTTATACAGGCTTAGAACAAATCCTAACATGTTTTAACTTGCCTAGACTGGAGCTTTGTATAAGAATTGTTTCGAAAACCAGACTACTTCATATGATATAAAATTCCAGGCAAGTGACTCAGAATTTTACTTGTACAGCAGAATTTTCATGTGCATGGTCAGCAAGTGCGGTCTTAGCCTGAAATGGATTTTAGTAATCAAGGATTTGAATGTGTACCCGGCTACTATTTTAAGATCTTGATATTTATTAAAAAATTTGAAAAAGTGACAGTCATGGTAGGGGTATATATAAAGTGGAACTTGGTAATGATGAAATCAGTTATCGCTAATCAGCATTGCACCTAGGTTCCCAAGGGCAGGGTAGGTTATTTGCTTTGATAATTTTGCCACCTTGACTTTGTCATCTACACTGTACTTTCATCTTTTCCTTGGACACTTACATTATTGTAATAAATGTTTTATAAAGTGCTGAAGTATTAACATGTTTGAAATATCTGATTCACCTGAAATGAGCTGCACTTGGGAATTTCCCATTCAGATCTTGCTCTCATTTCACTCATTAACTACCAGCATTTATTATAACAATTCCCATTTTTTCTGAATTACTTTCCTTTTTACATTAATAATTCACTCATTAAATGACAAATTGTGTACAGTCAAACCTGCCAATAACAGCTACCCATGGGAAAAGACTAAACTGGCCTTTGTACACAGGTTCACCTTTCTAAACTGGTTTTTGAACAAATACAATGCACAAAATATCATTATCATTATTGTTATTTTTATTATTATTGTTGTTATTATTATTACATTATTAAGATTTTTTTATGTGCACTATTCAACAATATCATAAAATACATGTTCTCTCCCAAATTTATGTTCCATACAAAATTTCTGTATCCTGCTCACTTTAATCCATGCTATAAATGAAATCATCACTGACTTAAAATAATTACTGATTTAAGTTTGTTTTGTGCACCATGACACAGCACTCATTTCACTCCTGATTGACAGCTTACATATGACTGCAGAGATGCTGCCAGGCCGCGCGATCGCGGGTTTCTCGCAACAACGATCGCTAGTCACGCAACTTCTAAAAATCAATGGGGGAAAAGTCACGCAAGTTACCGGCGGTTCCCGCAATTTTTGGTACCCAATGCGGGCTTGGTTTTTTTTTAAACACAAAAATTAAAAATAAACGTTTTTCAAATTAAATTTTGGTCGTCTATTTTACCAGTGATCTCAATCAGGCTATACTGAGGTAGATTTAATGTTTGAATACAAGCATCTGTATGATTGAGATCTGCTGCGGTTTTTTCAGAAACGCTCCAGAGGTTCTGATTGAATTGTCTCCTAGAGGGGTATAACAAATTGATCCATTGAGCAGCCATAACTGAAATTTATAGAGCATAAGAAGCATCGAGTTTCATGAATGTCGAAACGGAAGATAACCGATTTCTTTACGGTAAGATCGTCTGCTACGGTCGATACTATAGAGCAAGAGGAAAGCTCTCATGTTCTGATGCAAACTGAAGATGTCGCACAAACTAATGACAATGAAATAGCCGGCACCTCGTCCACAGGGCACGTGGAAGAGGAACCGGAGGCTGAGAAAAAGTGAAAAAAGGAATCGAAATTCCAAGATAAGAGGTTGAGTACCTACAACTGGTTAAGGAAAGAACCAAAAGGAGGGATGTCATGTGTTTTGTGTCGAGAATATAAGAAAGATATCCATTTACTACTGAAAATGGTTGCAAAAATTTTCGAACATCAACTTTGACACGGCATATGGAATCGGCAGATCATGTCCAAGCACTTAGGGAAAGTGTAATGCAGAAAGAATTCCAGCCTGCAGCGGTAAATGCAGTTTCAAAAATGGCGGAAAAAAGAGATGCTATCATTTGTGCCATGCGAACAGCATATTACATTGCCCACGAGAGCCTGCCAATTTAAAAATATTCTAGTTTGATTGAGTTGCAGAAATTGAATGGATGTGAAGCATTACAGTCCTTAAGGTCAGGGGATAATGCACACTATGAATCTCGCAGCACAGGGGAAGAATTCATTGACACTTTTGCGGATTTAATCACAGCAGATGTTGATAAGAAAATGCAGTCTAGTGAATTTATCAGTGTTATGATAGATGAAAGCACTGACATTTCTGTCAATAAAAAGCTTGTTGTATATGCAAAAGTGGTTAGTGATGATTTAAATGTACTAACCCTTTTTCTTGGAAACTTGCATGTAAATGAGGTACATGTGACAGCAGATGTTCTCTTCACTGAACTGGAGAATTTTTTGAAGAAAAGAGGTGTTTCTTTCAATAAGATTTTAGGGTTTGGTAGCGATAGTGCCTCCATTATGACTGGCAAAAAAACAGGTGTTGCAACTCGGTTCAAAGAAAAGAATCCCCATCTTGTTTCCGTACACTGTATGGCACATAGGTTAAACCTATGTTCTTCCAAGGCAGCAGAGGAGGTAGCTTTCTTAAATGAAACCTTTCAAAATGTTTTGAAGGAATTATTCAGATATTTTAAGAAGTCATCTTCAAGGACAGCTGAACTAAAACAAATTCAAAATGTATTGGACTCGGATGAATATTCTATGAAAGAAGTACATGAAATTCGTTGGCTGGCATTCTACAGTGCATTATATGCAGTGTACCATTCATGGAAGCCTCTGGTCTGCTACTTTGAAAAACACAAAAAGGACAGCAAAACATGTGCATATATATATGAGAATCTTACACACTATAAGTTTGTTGCCATGCTTTATTTTCTGATGGACATTATACCATCTTTGGCATCTGTTAGCATGACATTTCAGAAACAGCAACTGGATGTTTCTGCAGTGAAACCTGTTTTGGATGGGTTTTATACTGCTTCCCAGAGAGCTAAGGAAGGGAAACGCCATTATCAGACTCAGTTTTTAAATGAACTTAAGATGGATGGTGCTGGTAAATGTGCTTCTATAAAGGGTGTTAAGCTTGAAACAAAAGAAGGTGAAACAGAAAAGGACCAGAAGGAAGTAACCAAAGAAATTAATTGGGCCAAGAAAGATTTTTGTGATAAGCTTGTAGATCAGATGAAAAGAAGATTTCCAGCAGAACATACAACAATAGCCACAAGTTTTGCAACCTTGGGACTAAAAAACCTGTCATTTCTTTCTAAAGAACAGGTTGCTGATCATGGCCTAACTGAAATGGAGACTCTAATACAACATTTTGGAGAGGACAAGAAAATTGGTAATGTAACCAGTAAAGCTCTTGTTGATGGTGCTGCAACCTTAAATCATTAAATGCTTGCTTTAAATTAGGTATGCATATACCTTAAAATAATATTGTCACCCATCAGCTACCATTCGGCATTGTACCCCCCCCCCCCCCCCCCCGTATTCCCCCCCCCCCCCCCCCCCCCTCTAGATGAGGGTGTGGGGGACCTCCCCCTCTTAAGAAAATTTCTGGCAGCATCTCTGATGACTGTAAAACTGAGGACTAACTCTTTGGTCTACCAGCTTGTATAAATTAGGCTTGGAAACAGCTGTTCATGCCTCTGAAACAATATCTGGATTAGCCAGTTGCTCGACTCACCGAGATCAGAAGACAGTCAGATTATGTGAGAGGCCTGTGATGAATGGGGGAATGAAAGAAGCCATATATGACTATTCTTACTGACCCATGAACTGAAACTTTGCCTGTCTTTACAGACAAGTTTTAAATATTGAATGACCCATCAACCTAATGAAAGGGATGTAACTCGTATTTCTTCTCAAAGATGAACTTTTCTCATTAGAGATAGCTTTAATTCACTGGCAAATAGATGAAAATATTGAACTATACCTGTCACACTGGCACAAAAGGTGACTTCTATTTCTGCTGTGATAATACGATTTCTTTTCCCAGCATCCAGCAAACAAATTGCTTCAGTTTTCTTCCTTAATGATAAAACTGCCTCGCTTTTGAATTTGACTTATTGACACCAATCAGTTACATTGACAATATGACTGGAGTACGGTGAGTACAAGTGAGATAAGAAATGTTTGTACCTCGATTTGTATGATATTCCTATATCCAAACAATGCCTTCCTCGTGAAACAAAAATTTAGTTTGCATAAACTTAGTGGTCACTTAAAAGTATTCACCAGTGACCACATAAGGCATGGAGAAACCATTGTTTCATTAGGAAACACCTAACCTTGACCACAGAAAGCAGGTGACCATTACAAACGACATTGAGATAGGAAACTTGCTTGAGGAGGGGGATTAGAAAGGCCATTGTGACCAGGTGACCGTTAGGAAAGATTTGACTGTATCATACATGCCATAACACGACGTGTCACGCGAAAAACACGATTTTGGACTCCCAAACCCCCAGACACGGTCGTGTTTAAAAAAAAACATGATTTTTAGCAATCCTAGCGAGAAAAAAAAATTCCCACAAAAAAAGTAAATTTCTTGATCACAATGATATATGCCGGTAATCTGTGGTATGTATAAACAGTAAATAGTCTTGCTCTGAGCTCATATAAAACTATCCTCGGGGCAGTTTATACAGATGTTTTAGAGACAATTAAAAGGTAAGGCGGTCAGCGACAATCAGACACCTTTCAGAGATTTACTGAATTGGCTCACAATAGCAAGGGTGATGTGTTGTGTCAAATCCATTGAACACTGCTGAGGGAGAACCCATTAGGCTAATTTGCATAGGTAAAGTTCACTAAGTGGAACAACCCAATTTGTCTGAAGTTAATGCGTGTTGAAAAACAAACGTTATTACATATACATCACTGATTGCATTGAATATGAATCTCAGAGGCGTCTTTATTAAAGTTTGTGATCAGCGGCAATGTTTCTTTGAAGTCGGATTTTTACTCCATATATAAAATTCAAAACATGATTATTTTGGTAGGTTGAACAACAACATCATTCAATCTCTAATGCAGTGTTGCACCTAGGATCCAAAGGTCAGGTGACAATGTATCTCTCACCCTCCAGAATTGGGGGACACAACAGTTTAATGGGACAAAGGAATATTGTAGTACATAATCCACTAGAAGTGCTAACAAATGATATAATCTTATTTGCTTCGACAGTTTTTTGCCACCTTAACTTTCTCGTATTTTCCTTGGAAATTTATCTGATTGCAATAAACGTTTTATCATGGGATCAAGTAACTCATGAAAACATCAACATGTTTGAATATCTGGTTAACCTGAAATGAACTGCACCATGGAATTTTAATAATATAAAAGTATTAAATCATTAATCAAATGACAAATTGTGTATTTGCATAAATTGGTACCTTTTTTCATTAATGCAGCCTGAGAATAAATTAAATCTTCACTGCCATAGGTATGACTTTAACCTCGAAAATACGTTACAATAGCGGCGGTCAAAGACTTTAGCAACTCGGCCGACTACCACAAACCTTAAATGTTTTCATTGCCAGATTCATTGTTTTGAAATGGATATTCATTGTCATCTTACAGGTTTTATCACTTTTGGTGACTTTGGCCATTGTTTGCGCCAACATAGATGCGGATGCACATTCGCGAAGGAAAGTGTAGGCATATTTGTGAAAACAAATGACACTTGCATTACCGTCAGACCGACTACTGAAAGCAGGAAAGACTACATGTAATTAAAAATACATTTCACTGTCCAATGGATTTTAAAGACCGTAACTTCGTGTTTTTTTGTATTTAATGTCTGTGAGGTTGTGACCATGTTTGTGGTGATGTTATTTGACAATTCTAAGTCTACCATTTTTTTTTGGATTTTTTTTTTTTGTAAGTATATTAAATGCTTCACAGAAAACAGATGGTATTTTGTTTTTATTCAGATTTGAATTTCCAGTCATTTGCTTAAGGCTGATTTGAAAAGATAACTTATTCTCATTTGGATGCCGTCGCTTTTGGGGGGTCACGCACTGACCCCCGTTGGGACCTCAAAACACACTTTTGAGTCTCAAAAACCGCCCAACACTGTCTGGGAATATGGCAAGTATGCTGTATTTGCAAAAATTTAGTCCCATTTGGATTAATTCAACCTCAATAGGTGTGCCTTCAACCTTAAAAAATACATTACACTAGCAGCTGTCAAGTACTTTTCATTGCAAGTCAGCAAACTAGCACAAACCTTGAATGTTTTAATTGCCAAATGTGTTGTTTAAAATGGATATTAATTGCCATCTTACAGTTTTTATCGCTTTTAGAAACTTTGGCAATTGCTAGTGCCAACATAGACATGGATGGATGTGCACTAAGGAAAAGTAGTGTGCGTATTTTTTTATTTGTTCCTGATGAAAAAGCAACCCTGGGGGTGCACAGGGGTCAAGATTTGGGAACATAGAACAAAAACTTGCCGGAAACTCACAATCCTGCGCTCAAGGTGTTACACTGGCTAATTCCAAATGTAATAAAATACTACATAGTTCCCTCACTGTAAAGTCCCTTAGTATACTACTTCTCCACCTATAAATGCAGATGTGGTCATGGATCCCATTCAGTTGGTCAAATCATGTTTTATCACTATTAATTAATTTACCTAATTTTAGTTCTTGGTTGTTCATTACAAATTAGAATGTGGTTTTACATCATTTAATCCCTATTTTTTTATATCTTGTGCACTAGTATAAGACAGCCTTCTTGGAACATCCCTCTGTGTAAGGCACAATAATTTTAGTGCAAGTATTGTGGCTACCATGAACAGTGTTATAAAAAGGTAACACTGTAGTTACTTGGCATATATTTTTTTACTTACGAATTAGAAATTGGGGATAGGCAATATGTCCTTTAACTGAGGTGCAGCCCTTAACCTACCAAATCAAATTACTTAACATGATTACTTGAAGTAGAGAATGTGGTGAGTGAATATCTTGACATATTTATATTAAAATCACCAGAAATATTGCAGGGGTCATACTACCAGGCAAAGTGTAGACTTCACTTTCTTCTCCCTGTGATTTTTTACATGTGCAGTGCTCAAAATTAGCAGTAGTCCACTAGCCCGAGGCTAGTAAATCTCCTGTCAGACTAGTAGTTTTCATAATTTTAATAGTCCAAGGGCTAGTAAAGTTTCAGTTGTCACCAGTCAGCATTTATTTATGCTATCATATGTAATTTTTGAAAATCTGAATGATTGAACAATGTCCAGGTTCTCTAGGAGTTAATTGTGTAAATCCCCGAGATTTGATGCTCCTGTAAAGGGTTAGAACAAATGAGGATTTTACAAATCGTATTTCAGATTGAGGCTGTATAAATCTTTACTGTTTTTTTTAGATTTATAAGGTAAAGTTGTATGTCAAAGACTGTTAGTCTGAGTTTCCTCTGACCTTTCCTATGCCATTTTAGATATTTTGACATTTATGTTGAGGTGTGAGGTCAGATTGCATTGCCTGTTGAAAAGGTGGAATTTGCTGAAACCAACTGGTGTCGGCATAGATTAGCTGCTTTACCGGGCCTAAGAAATTTAAATGACCTAACATGAGTCCAACCCACACGAAATCAAGAGGAAGATGATTCATCTTCTCAGAAATTGGGACTAAATGACTGTAAACCAGACTTATGAACTTGTCAAGCCGCCATTGTAGTGTCATGGCCATCAGAATCCCTATTATGATTTAACCATTCCATCTTTAAAGGATTAGCGTCATGGGTACACATATTTTGTTCAACAGGTCACATCTGTTGTGAAAACTGCACAATGCCTATACTGCTATAATGAGAGATCTTCTCATCCAGCTTTCGCTGTAGTACAACGGGTACAGCCTTAAATCGTCTGTCTATGGAGTTATGATGCATAATGAACAGCATGAATGAGGTATTTGACTTTTTCTCTTATTAAGTTTTTTTTTTGTTTTTTCCAGATGACTAGACTTTAAAACTGTTTACTGAGTCATTTTTTTTTTTACAATTTCTGGAGAAGCGGTCATTGTTTTTCTTGTGAAATTGAAGTGAATTTTTGCAAGTAACCTTGGTGGTTTTCTATTGTGACATTTAGGAAATAAAAGTGTTGGTACATGTAAGTACATGTCTGACATTGTTTTGTGGGAAGGACTAGTGACGATTCAGCAGGACTAGTAAATTTCTAAATCTACTAGTCCTTCTGGCTACAAGGAAATTCTTGTTAAATTATAGGACTGCATGTACACTGAGTGACAGTAATTTATGGCTATTGAGATGCTCCCTCGACCAGTTGAGCAGTTACAGTGTTGTAACCCCAGTCAATATGTATTGCAGGCTTAGCAAGTGTTGAATTCAGTTGTGTCACCAAAAAATCTTACACATCGACAGTTTTTTTTAAAAAGTGCTGATTGACTATGAAAACAGTGCTTATTAATGGAATGTACAAGTATTATCAACTGGAAATACATGGACACATTTCCAAATATGGCCATGTTACTTCAGGTTTATGTGTCCTTCTTGGTCATTTCAGGGTGTATTTTGGCCGTATGACTTCATTTGAGAACAGCAGAAACTATACATTGTAATTAATTCAAACTGATAGGAGGACCTAGATTACATTGTTGGATTAAACCCATAAATACATGTATGTAGTTGTA
Organism: Margaritifera margaritifera; assembly: GCA_029931535.1. Lineage (NCBI taxonomy): Eukaryota > Metazoa > Mollusca > Bivalvia > Unionida > Margaritiferidae > Margaritifera > Margaritifera margaritifera. The sequence goes on from JAQPZY010000963.1 coordinate 40,696, forward strand.
AAGTTCAGGTTGCTCATCTGTAACATCAGTGACCACTATGGTTTGTATTGATGAACATTATGGTGTGAAGACAACGATTAACAACCAGGAGGATTTCGTTTGAAGCATGATTCATGTTAAAAAAATGTAGCACCCACAAGCGTTGTTTATGATCTGTTGTGTACGTGATAATTACAGGTGACCGATACAGACTTACTACTGGGCAGGCAATTAAATTGACAAAAATAAGTGTTTTCAAATCATTCTCAAAAGTCGGATTGTCAAATATATGTATGCATGTCGCCAATTTCAAGGTGGCTAGATAATAGTTAAGTAAATGCATAAAATAAGTGTTCACAAATCCTTCAGTTGTGAGTATAAATAAATCATTGCAAACAGTCTAGCTTTCATTATTTCTCTCTCTCTCTCTCTCTCTCTCTCTCTCTCTCTCTCTCTCTCTCAAAAATTGAGCTATTTCCAAACCTTTTTCTACCTATCCATTTATCTGTCTGTATACATGTACATGTCTGCTTTTGCTCTTCTAACTATATCAGCATTCTAACTCTTTCAAATCTACATATCTATCTACATGTGTTATTTACATATATATATTTTTTGATAACTTTAATTATCAGCATGTGGTTTTAAGGTGCCAACAAAGATAAGAAAACAAAAGTTTAAATAAATACAACGCAATTTCCGTTAAATATACTACCGTAGTATATATTATTTTATCTTATTGTTTTATTCATGTTGGGATATTATGTTTGCAGCAAGCTAAAATTTTCCATGAGCAAGTACAGTTTTCCAGTCAGGTTTCCCTGGGCAAGCTCACTTTTATAAAATTTGTAAATCCCTGTATGGGTTGTTTCAGATTAGTTTGGAAATATTTTTTGACTCATTTTCTGGTGAAGGTTTAAAAACAATCAAAGATAAAATTGCTTGTTTAAGTGGCAGCTTATTGAGTATTTTTTACCTCTTTGTAATTACAATACAGTAATCTTAGTACTCCTATCAGTTTAAATTAATTACAGTGTATAGTTTGACTTTGTGTGTGTGTATGTATATATATATATATATATATATATATATATCTATATATATATATATATATATATCTATATATATATATATATATATATATATATATATATATATATATATATATATATATATATATATATATGTTGCATTTTTTGCTTTGTTCCCACTTATACCTGTTCAGCTCTCAAATCTCCATATTCTGTCCAAATGAGAAGTCACTTCGTAATAAAATTCAAGTCTAGCTTGACCCCTGTTAATGACATTATAAACCAGATGATGTCATTCAGTGTCATTGAGCATTATTTTATCCCACATGCCTTTCTCATATGGGCAAACTTATGTCACACATAGGCTGGACTGGGAAAGTTAATCAATGGATATGCAATAACATGTAATTATAAAAATGATAATTAGGGTCTGAATAAATATATTTATTCTTGATTTTATTAAATTCTGTGTATACTGTGCTTGATCTGTATTTTATGGTTATTTAGCATACATATCTATATTCATATTTTAAAAATACAGGGGATCTGCCATTTTTAAAAAATCCTTTCTTTGCTTTATTCTGATTAGCCCTTCATAATTGCCTTGACTGACTTGTTTTCCACAATTCCAGCAAATTTAAATTAATACATGCGATTAAGAAAACTCACCTACTAACCCACAACTAACTTGATTATGGGTGACAACAAACCAACAATTTATTTTGGGGGTGGGGGGTGGGGACCAATGAAATTATTTCCCCAAAACAGAATTTTGTTAAAACAGGATTGAGTCAGCAGATAATACAGTGAAACCCTCAAAGACAAAAACCCTTGGGACCAAATCAAATTTTCGTTTTTGAGAGGTTTTTGGTTTACTGAGAGTATCACTGAATTGAAAACTGTGTATTTTTTGTATACAAGTTTATGTACAATCAGATCATCATCAATACCAGCCTTCCTTTTTTAGACAGAAAAAACTTTTAATTTTTAAAACCCAAAAGCTTGAATGTTTTTCACATGATTTGAGAGAAACAAAGAATTAATTTTGTTTGTGTGTGCATGTGTACAATAGGGAAAGTGAGTATGTGATTTAAGCTGGTTGTTCTGACATCTTGACCTGTAAGTGGAGACAAATGACAGTTGTGGTTACTTAAGTACAAGTATGTCATGATTTTTTTCCTTTGAAAATAAGTTCAGCGAGTCTGATTTTTAGAATACTGTTTTGTTGGTCTCCATCAGTAGAGTGGCAAAAGCAAATTCACAGGCCTGGTTATTATACGGGCATTTAATTAGAAAAAGAGAGAGAGAAAAGAACATTCTGTTGATCATTTATACAAACGAATAGTGTCAATCACAGTTAGATAATAAGCAGATAAACATAATCTTTCCAAATTGGCTTATCTACAAGCATTTAGTTATTAACAATTTACCTTAAAAGCTGTCCCTTCTTTAACGTGCAAAGACTTTGGGTTGGCCTATTGTTGTGCCTTATCTGTGTCTTGTGTATTTTGGATATCTTTTTAACTTCTGTGAACCTGGACATTTCTGGGTCATTGACTCAGTGATAAGCCTACTACAGTATTTGCTACTGACCACTGGCTATTACTGGACCATATATATATCAGTATTTTATGAAACTTATTAGCTAAAATACATTTCCATGTTTGAAGTGAGTTTGGAAATATGGGGGTATTTTAATGTAAAACTGGTATTTGGGACTGAAAATTTGTTTGGTTTGCAGAGTAGAGGGGCTTCAGTTTACTGGGAAAAAAATGATATTAAAGATGGAAAAATTCAGGACAATTAAAAGTTTTGATCTTGAGGGGATTTTTGGTATACCAGGCGTTAGGTTTTGAGGGATTTCAATGTTTAATGATTTGGCATATCATTGATTATTACTTCGATATATCTGATCATTCACCAAATCTTCATTTATTATAAATACAACCATATATAATTATTTTTTCAGGGATGATGACCAGTTCTTTATTGGAGATGATGGTATAACTTATGAGATCATTCAGTGTGGTATTCAGAGAGGATTCAAGAAGCTTGTAGATAGTCGAGGATACACTTATAATGTTAAGGTACAGGAACAAAGTATAATTGGACATTGATTGCTAAACAGTGCACCATTGCCCAATTGACCCCATAAATTAGCAAATGCCTCTTAGCTGACACATCCCCAAGATCCAACTGAATACCACCAACTGTCAGTCATTATTTATACTCAATTCTGATGGACCGCAGCCCACTTTCAAACTGGGCTATGAGTAATTTATTACATAATAATGTCTGACTATGAAGTGGCCTGGTTAACTGATAGCCAATTGTACTATATAACATGTTCAATTCCAGATTGTTATAACTTTACAATTTTCAATCGAAAATCTCTGATTTAAGCCCACCTTGCCAGAAACTTGACATTGAGATCTCTTTGGAATCCATGTGCATGTCTGTCCATCCACACTTTAGATTAATCTCAGTGCTAAAGGTTTTTATGTGGTCAGTTTCTTAAGTACAGTTGGCCACAGCTTCGTGTTACTTGGGATGTGAATACATCTTGATGTGTACAAGAACAATTTACAAAGAGCTTGGGGTGGGCTCGTGTAGAAAATTCTGTGCTAATAAGTAGGTGTGGTTATCTCTGATTTGGGGAGTGATTGATATGAGGGGAAGTGCAACTCTGTTAATTCGGATTGTCTGGAAGTCTTGATGAGGTTATGTAATTTATTTAGCACAGTCTTGAACTGATTCACACAACCCACCAAATTCATGTTAAATTGATAAATAGGTGTCATGCTGTCACATGACTGGATTACAGCCACTGCATAAAGTGGCATCAGGGGTGGAATCCATTGTCTATCAGCCTGGGACAATTTGAACATTTTACTGGGAAATTAAAATTTTCTGTCACTTTACCAGAAATTTGCAAAGAATACGAAGGTAAAATCCAAATTTATGCATAATTTTAAGAACTCTTGATCCCAGGCAAGTAAATCCTTGTAGGATTTTCAAAGCTCAGAGCACACTGCTGTCAGATAGCATACTCCATACATGTGACAACCAGGACATCAAATCAGTAGAGTTCAACATTTTGATCAGTCGATTGGTTTTTAATCCAGTTGATTTGTTTTTATTGACATACATTTGATGCGTTTTAATGTGATTGAAAACAAAACAAGTGCATTTTTTGCCATGATATGTATTCTCAATCATGACACTGAACTTTTGACTCCTTCACATATTTTCAACTTTTCTGTCCCAGTGTGGGGCAAGGACCTGAGTGACTGTGTTGTGTGTTTGTACACTGGCATAACAATATCTGTGCAGTCTCAGAGTCTGGAAACATAACTTTATCCAATTTAGTAAAATGATCTGCAATGAGGAATGGTAAATTGTGCTCTGCCACAAAATTTGCAAACAAAGTCTCTGCAATTCCACTTTATCCACTTTTGCCTACACTCCTCCTCCCCAAAAAAATCCTGGCAAGGCCAAACCGGTTCAAACAGCTAGTCACAGATATTCTACCTGTGTCCAGACCAGCTCCTCCTTCATGCCTGGCTCTTGTCAGGAGAACCCTGTGAAGAAATGAATTTCAGCCCTCAATTGTGGAGAGAAGTTCACGAGCTAGACGACACTCCACTTTGAAGGTTGGTGTGTGTTTAGGGACTGGTGCAAGTTCAGCAACATTGTCCTGTCAAGTGCCTCAGTCTCACAGCTGGCTGATTTTGTTTCTCTGCCTGTTCGAGAAGAAAAATTTATCCCTGATTACTGATTAGTATAAAAGGCTATTGCTCCATAATATCCAACACTTTCAGACATCAAGGCATAGGGGATATTGGTCATGATCAAAATCTATCAGACCTGCTCACCAATTTTAACTTAAATAGCCCAGAATCTCTCATCCTAATTTCCTAAATGCATCTTTTCATATGTTTTGACATGGCTTAATTCGGATCAGTTTGAACCTTTAGTCAGAACCTCACTGAAGCTACTATCATACAAGATGAGCTTTCTGATAGCTTTAGATTCGGCATGCAGGATGAGTGAATTGCATACCCTTTCAGTGGACCGGAACTATCTCCAGTTCAGATCACATGGTTCAGTGGTCTTAATGATGCAGCCAGACTTTGTAGCTAAGAATAGGTTACCGTCCTGGGGCAATCAGAGACTAGTCATATGCTTCCTCTCTTTGTTAGATACATCAAGAGGGGCGACAATGCAAGGCCCTGTCCATTTCCTTAAGCATTACTTGAAGCACACAGAGAAAAGTTGTGGGTTATGAAAATAATGCTTTCTTCTCGTGAAGACCGGGAAAGAGGATCTAACCCCTCAAGCCCTTGCATCGTACCTGAAGTGGTTACTATGCTTTGTGTACTCTGAAGTCTCAAAAGATCAACGTTGCCTCTTGAAGATTTCAGTTCAACATATTAGAGTGATCTTTGTGAGCCTTGTGTTTGAATGTAATGGTTTGATCCGAGACATAATAGAAGTTGTTGGCTGGCATGCACAGTCAGCCTTGTTGAGATTTTATCTCCAGAATCTAGCTTCTCAAAGACAAGAATTAAGAATCTGATGGGTCCAGTGACTGCCACCCAGATGAGCATCAGACCCAGTTGACATCAGCTCAGCCTCCTCACAGGCATGGGTTTAATGCTATTGCTTGATTAGATCGGATATTTTATTGGTAAGAAGAGTTCATTATTCTCTTCTTATCCATGTACAGTCATAATGGATCATGTGACCATCAGTCGTGATGCTGTCAGGTTTTAATTTCATATTATTTTTTTCTTCATTTTTTTATTTTCTAACTTACCCATGTTTGTACTGAGTGAATACTATGCTCAGGGCTGTCTCTAATTTTCAAACATGTGGCTAATATAGAAAACAGGTGGCAGAAGGTGCAAGAAGCTCGCACTAATTATTTTGCTAGGGAGGTTCTGGGGACATACTCTCCCCCAAAGTTTTGCAATTTCGGAAGTAAAATGGTGCCATCTCGAGTATTCTGGAACCCTAAAACACATCTCAGTTTGCTATGAATGAATTACCTTTTTGCAACTGATTGTTTACATTCTTTTGCTTTAGGAAATAAATACACATAACTGTATACGGAAAGAACAAGTTTTATATGGCGTAGGGATACGCCAAGGCTATCAGGCCGAGATATATTCATATGTGATATCAAATGAGTTCTTTCCCATGACTCAGTACAAAACACAAATACAGTTTTGTATTTATTATATACACCCTTTTTTACACTTACTAAATATTTTCAGCTTGACTGTATGAATGAAATTCAAAAGGAACTGGGATTTATAAAAGTTTGATTCACTGCATCTAAAATTATCTATGCGCAGTCGTCAAAGAAGGTACCTAAGTAGTTTGAATCTGGGTGTGTGATACGGAAATATGAATTGAACAGCTGTATCGAATGTCAGATCAAGCATGTAAGATTAAATGGGGATGTGATAAAAAAACGCATCAGTCTCTGCTGAGTAGATTATTGCAGGACAGAGATTATACTTACCTTAATCCCAAATTATCTTTAAAAAAAAGTTCAGAATAGTTTTAAATGAAAGGTTTAATTGACACCATTATGAACAAATTAGTCGCTTTGAATATAAAAAGGATAGGTCCTGAAAATAAAGCCATAGTTATCAGAAAGTTAACCAACATACAAGGTACTATAGGTTGGAACTATTCATGTTTTCAGTACACATTCAGTCAATTTTGATTGAAAGTCCGTTAAGTTATTTATCAAATTTGAGGGATTTTTGTGTGGAAAAATCAAAATTAGGATAATCAGAATATTTTTTAAGGTGTTTCACAAACTGACCAGATAATGAAACATTCAAGTTTAAGTTTCATGCATACAGTAGTTCTGTACTGCACAATTTGGGCTACATATAAATTGTGTTATATATAAAAATTAGGTAATTTACACACATGAATATTTTCAGATGTCTCGAAAGGGTGTTATAACTCTATGGCTTCAAAAATGAGAGTTTTTATATGCCCACAATAAGGCAGAGCATACTATGTTATGATGTCTGCCTGTCACCGATTTTGTTTCTGCACAGTAGCGCAAGTTGTCTACCATCTACAGTTACCAGACTTTGTGCATGACTTGCACTTGGGTTAAGGAAGAACCCATCAATTTTGGGGTCAAAAGCTCAAAGGCCAGGGTCACTGTGACTGAAAGAAGAAAAATGGTTACTTGCACAGTAACATATTCTCCACCATCTACAGTTACCAAACTTTGTGGATGGCTTGTACTTGGGGTAAGGCAGAGCCCTATCAATTTTGGGGTGAAATGGTCAAAGGTCAAGGTCACTGTGGCTGAAAGAATAAAAATGGTTTCCACACATTAACATTAGTTCTACATCACAGACCTGGACCAAACTTTGTGGATGGATTACACTTGGATAAGGAAGAAGCCAACTGATTTTGGGATTGAAAGGTCAAGGTCATTGTGACTGAAAGAAGAAAAGTGGTTTCAGCACAGAAATTTTAATTATATACATAGAGAACTATTAAACATGAGTCAGGCATATAATGGGCTATTGAAGGTACTCTTGTGATTTAGTTAAATTATGGATTTAAATTTTTGTAATAATTATGGATTTAAATTATTGTAAGTATAAATGACTAAACAATTGGTAGAAACTTGAATATGGTCACACTGACGCTGAAAATAAAATGTCAAATAGGGAATGGAAAATTTTCTGAACCTCTATGACTCTTTCTGATTAGCTGTCCATCAGTCTGTTAATTTTGCCTATTCTGTACAATAACATCAGTTCTATAGCATATACCTTTGCCCAGCTTTGTGGATATCTTGTACATGGGGTTATGAAGAAGTCTGTTGATTTTGGGGTCAATAGGTCAGAGGTCAAGATCACTGTAACAGAAGGAAGCAAAATGGTTTCTGCACATTGACATTAGATCTACATGATATACCTGGACCAGACTTTGTTGGTAGTTTATATATGGGGTAAGGAAGAAACCTTTTGATTTTGAGGTCACAAGGTCAGATGTCAAGGTCACTGTGATGGAAAGAAGGAAAATGGTTTTTGGATAATAACTTTAATTCTAGATGACATACTTTAACCAAAGTGAACAATAAAAATATAATGGTTTATGCACAGTAAATTTAGTTCATGACAGCATACCTTGAACTCCATATTAGTTCCTACCCAGAGGACTATTAAACATGGGGCAGACATATACTGTGCCATTCAAGGTGCTTTTGTCTTGTGATGGCAAGGCTCATCTATATATAAAACTAAATGCTATTGAAGCAGTTCATACAAAAACAAAAATTGCTTGAACCAGTTAAATGTGATTTTTATAAGCAGATTTTCAACATTAATTAAAAAATGTATGCAATACACAATTCTCACTTAAAACAGTACTTTGCTAGAATCACAAACTTCCTGTAATATGTAGTTTCAGGTAAGTTCTTCTATGTGTATTATGTTTTGACTTGATCTAATACACTAAATACATATATTACTGAAATTTTTTGCTTTAAAGAAACAACAGGTGACAAAAAAGGATGAAGTTGAATTCCAAACAGTATTTCAAATAGTTTTTCAGTATTATAGAGCAATGACATTCATACAGTTACAAATAGTCAATGATGTATGATCAAATTGACAAGTTTATAAATCATTCTTGATTGGAGAGCTGTGGTGGCTCTGGTTAGCATGCTAGACTCACAGTCATTGAGTTGAGGTTCAAAACCTGCTTGGGGTTTGTGTCGTAGTGTGACTGTTGACTAGATACTTTCCTTCAATTGTTGCAGCACTAATGATCCTTCATGTGCTGCTATACCATTAAACATCAGTCATTCCATCAATTAGTCATCCTGGAATTAAAACTAAATTTCTACGCTTGATATCACAGGGTTTTTGAAGGGTTTTCATACTCTATGGAATGAAAGTAAAAGGGTATAAGATAATGCATTTTTGATATATTGTGTACAAGCATACACATTGTTTATGCATGGTTATAATGATAGTATGACATGCTGCTGATGCAGCCATTGCTACATGCATATATCATGTGATGTAATTACCTGCATCTTAACATTGACAATAACCAACTTACAGGTTGCATCTATTTTTGGATCACTGATATGTACTGGTCATGTGCAGTAAAATGAAAACCAGTGATAAACAACACTTCACTTCTATATTGGCATAAAATATATAACTAAGACATTGTGTCATACTAGTGACTGGTGAAAAATAGGAATTTTCTGAAAGCAGTCCTTACTCCATAGTTGCAAATTTAGTATGTAATTAGACCTCCTGATTGCGAATGTAGTGCATGATTTTCAATTGCAATACATGATTTACTCCAATTTTTACATAATGTAAAACCCTGATATCAGGGACATTTTATTATTTCTTGTTTGTTGATAGGCTCATGCACAAAAACCTTGTGAGTCTGAAATATAAAGAAAATTAATCATTAAAATTACATATAGACATTTTATGCAAAAAACTTTTAAACAATCTTTGGTACACATTGTTTAGTGGAATGGAGCCTCATTTGGATTGCCTTTATAAGACTAGGAAAAACCTTCAATATGTACAGATATGATGCTATTGAACTTATAACACAACATTTATCCATCCTGTTTGTTTTATAATGATGTGTCCAGAACAAGTTCTCATCAGCTCATCAAGCTTTATCTAAGTCTTCATTTATCATGAAGAGTCCAGAGCTGTGGTTCTCATTGGCTCATCAAGCTTTATCTAAGTCTTCATTTATCATGAAGAGTCCAGAGCTGTGGTTCTCATTGGCTCATCAAGCTTTATCTAAGTCTTCAGTTACTATGAAGAGTCCAGAAATAAGGTTATCATCTGCCTATCAGTCTTTATCTAAGTCTTCGTTTACCATGAAAAGTCAAGAAATAAGTTTCACATCGGCCATTAGACTTTAAGTCTACATTTACAATGAAGAGTCAAGAAATAAGGTTCACATTGGCCCATCAGGTTTCATCACAATTTTCATTTACCATGAAGAGTCCAGAACTATGGTTCACATTGGCCCATCAGGTTTCATCACAGTTTTCATTGGCCCATCAGGCTTTATCGAAATTTTCATTTACCGTGAAAAGTCGAGAACTGTGGTTCACATTGGCCCATCAGGCTTTATCTAAGTCCTCATTTACCATGATGAGTTCAGAAATAAGGTTCACATTCGCCCATCAGGCTTTATTGAAATCTTCATTTACCATGAAAAGTCGAGAACTGTGGTTCACATTGGCCCATCTGACTTTTTCCGAGTCTTCATTTACCATTATGAGTCCAGAACTGGTTCACATTGGCCCATCAAGCTTTTTCTGAAATAATCATGAAAAAATTTTTTTCCATTAGTATCAATTTCTGTGGTTTTGCCAAAAATTCCATTTTAGTAGTTCCTTGAATTTGTTAATTTGGGGCCTGTTGTCTTCATAGATAAATTTGTGTTGGGCTTAAAATTTTTGGTTTATAGAAACCGCAAAATTTATCAATATTGGTGATAGTGAATTCACAGTGCATTGTTATTAGTTAAAAAACAATGCATATTCTGTTTTCATGCTGATGATCAGTACTTAAAAGTGACTATTAATTTATACACAAACATTTCACTGTATTTCTCCAGGTATAGAGTGCAATATTTTGTACATGCATCAAAGCCGATGTTACTGGACAAAAATCAGGAGTACCATACATACTAACTTATAAGTCAAGTCCAAATGCAACCTGCACAGACCCAGATCTGCTGCCGCATTATGTGATGACAGCTCAGGGTCTGTGTTGTTTGCAGTTGGATTTTACTTATACGTGCATATATACAGTAGTCAGTTATATGTAGAATACAAAAATGAATATTATAATCATGGAACTAATTTTGTTTACCCAGTCTGTCTTCAAAAACAGGGTGCACTTTATTTTGAGGTTCGTATTGTATAAATATGGTAAATCATGATAACCGTAAAGAAAATGCTACAGCACATACATATTTTCAGAATTACATGTTTTTCAGACTACAGGATAGTTGTATGTTACTGCCCTTGTGAACTTGAAAGTAAACAGACTCCGAAAATACGATACCACTTCCAATGTCCTACATGTGGTGGTACACGCAGGAGGCGCAGTAACTTCATAGATCATGTCAATGTTTGCCAGGGAAATAAATCTCTTGCTCAGAATGAAACCAGGTAATGTGTTGCTTAAGTTTGCACATGTGAGAACTTTAAAATAACAACTACCATATTTACTCACTTATAAGTTGGATCCAACTGCACATACCCATATATATATATACTCACATGTGAGTCAGATCCAACTGAAAACTTTATAGACAGAGATCTGCTGTTGCATAATGCACTAGCAGATCTGGATTTATGCAGTTTGTTAGGAGTAATCAGTAGAACATACAATACAGACCTTGATCTGCCAGTATATTATGTGATGACAGATCAGGTTCTGTGTTGTTTGCAGTTTTACTCGACTTATACATGATTAATTATGGTATTTATTAGAAATTACAGTAGAACTTTTTAAACTCAAAGTGGTGCAAGTCTAAGAGTTTTCTTTCAGTTTTTTATTGTTTTGACTTTTTGAGGTTGCAGTGAAGAGATTGTCTTATGCTGAGACTGACCAAGTCATTCAAATGATGGCAGTCTTCCAATGATTGATGTTTGAATAATCAAAGTACTGCTGTATATGCAGGTTAATTTTCTCATGTTGTAGCTTGTCTCCTATTAATAAAGTAATACAAGTTAATTGCTTTGTAATCTTGTAGTTGTACATATGCTTGCAGCTTGTCTCCTATTTATAAAGTAATACAAGTTAATTGCTTTGTAATATTGTAGTTGTACATATGCTTGTAGCTTGTCTCCTATTAATAAAGTTATACAAGTTAATTGCTTTGTAATCTTGTAGTTGTACATATGCTTGCAGCTTGTCTCCTATTAATAAAGTAATACAAGTTAATTGCTTTGTAATCTTGTAATTTTTCATATGCTTGCAGCTTTTCTCCTATTAATAAAGTAATACAAGTTAATTGCTTTGTAATCTTGTAGTTGTACATATGCTTGCAGCTTGTCTCTTATTAATAAAATAATACAAGTTAATTGCTTTGTAATCTTGTAGCTGTACATATGCTTAGAATCTAACTTAGAGCTCGTATTACATTTTATCCAGAAACTAAAAGTTATATGCATTTCTAAATTTTTGCAGAAGAGAATTCTAAAGAAAAATTGTATCGTCATTTGGCAATGGTTTCTAAGCTACAGCTGATTAAATAATATACTGAATGGCCCCTCCATCATTAAATTTTACTCAACTCCAAATCTTCCTAAAAAATATTGTAGTCAATCAAACAGCTGTTTTTGTCAAATTCAGGTCGAACCCTAAGTCTAGAGTAACGTTTGTTATTCAAAATTAACCCTTGTAGTAGGAATCCTGGATCAGCCTCTGTAACTTAGTGAGGAGTTTTGTGTGTATTGAAAGCATCTTGGCAGTTTTAGGCATTGCTGACTCTGGATCAGTTATTACAGCTTTAAATCTTGGCTTGATCATAGCTATACCTTTGATCAATATACTTAAACTTGCTAGCTTCAGTAGCTGTAACTGTAAGTGGGTACCAGCTAAGGCTGATTGGGTTAACTTGTGATGGACTGGTGCCGTATCCAGGGACAATCATGCACTCTCATTTGCTTCACCTCATGAAAACTGGGATAAGCTTGAGACACAAATTACATGTACAACAGCTAAGATTTCTCAAAAATTTGCATTGTATTATTTGTAGGAATGGTAAAGCCTGTGAAATGGATGTTGAAAAGTTTGAAGAATCAGATCAGGAGGATAGGTTTTTAGATGATGGTGAGTCACTTTCTTTCTGAATACCTACACTGGAACTTTGAATTATATTTTTTTTTATGTTGATACATTTTTGTGATTTCACAAAATATAACATTTTTATCTATTCATCAGTACCTGGATTGGGGTCCAATTATTTCTGCAGTATTGTATGAGTCTTTTAATGTGTGGTTTGTAACACAAAATCCTTAAAAACTGCTACCCTTTGAGTATGGGTATTTTTAGAGGTTAATCCACTAAATAAAATACCTACAAATATGCAAACTTTTATAGTGGCAAATCCATGAATTTAAGTACCCACAAAAACGTCTTATTTGTCCAAAACCATGAAAATAGATTAGATACCCATGAAAATAAATGAAACCACAGTAATATGTAAGACACCGGTCCAGTAAACCTGTCCCAAGAAAGTACCCCTTCTTCAATTGATATGTTGTCATCTAAGACAAGAGATTTAAGAGATCGTTGTATATTTGTTGGTGGTAAACTATTTAAACTCATTGTTGTTTTATTTGTGACCTTTCCTAGTGCAGTTAACATTTCCTTGCATACCTGCATTCTCAGAACTGGGAATTCACAGTAACTAAATGTGGATCTTATTCACTGGGGACGAAAAGGGGGTGGCTTGGCATGGGGTAGTTGAACTCACCTTTTCCAGTCAAAAAAAAAGCAAACTGTAAAACAACAAAAGTTGGTCATTTTAAAGCAAAGTGCCCCACCCCTCCAAATGCATTATACACTCCATTAATTGAACTTTCACAGTTATTTTCATACAGTTATGATATTATTATTTGTTTGTATTCCACATAATCATATAAAGGCATAAGACTGACAGTACTTATATGTACCTGGTATGATACTTGTTAATCCACTTTCTTCCATTTCTTTAAGTAATTGTTGATTCTCATTAAGCCTGTGTTACAAAGACATAGTAGAGGGGAGCATATATTTTCTGTGAAAGTTTTTGAAAGTTGTGCTACTTTTACTATGGCTGCAGTATTAAGCTGAAACTCAGGTATTATATTCTGTGCCTAAAGTTTGAACCCTTACATGCTACAGTTTCTGTCTTTCCTGTTGTAGCAGATAAAAGTGTCATCACAGCATTCTGCAAACCCTTACATGCTACAATTTCTGTCTTTCCTGTTGTAGCAGATAAAAGTGTCATCACAGCATTCTGCAAACCCTTACATGCTACAGTTTCTGTCTTTCCTGTTGTAGCAGATAAAAGTGTCATCACAGCATTCTGCAAACCCTTACATGCTACAATTTCTGTCTTTCCTGTTGTAGCAGATAAAAGTGTCATCACAGCATTCTGCAAACCCTTACATGCTACAATTTCTGTCTTTCCTGTTGTAGCAGATAAAAGTGTCATCACAGCATTCTGCAAACCCTTACATGCTACAGTTTCTGTCTTTCCTGTTGTAGCAGATAAAAGTGTCATCACAGCATTCTGCAAACCCTTACATGCTACAATTTCTGTCTTTCCTGTTGTAGCAGATAAAAGTGTCATCACAGCATTCTGCAAACCCTTACATGCTACAATTTCTGTCTTTCCTGTTGTAGCAGATAAAAGTGTCATCACAGCATTCTGCAAACCCTTACATGCTTCAGTTTCTGTCTTTCCTGTTGTAGCAGATAAAAGTGTCATCACAGCATTCTGCAAACCCTTACATGCTACAATTTCTGTCTTTCCTGTTGTAGCAGATAAAAGTGTCATCACAGCATTCTGCAAAACCAATGCAAGTACATAGACAGCAATTTGAGACAAATAGCATTTATTTATTTAATTAACACAAAATGAGTGATCTATTCAAGACAAGATTCCATTTTTGTCAAGTCCATCTTGGAGGCAGCTTGACATAGCAATCACTTTGGCATCTGTGTGCATGTCCATCTGTATATTTCTTTGCGCATCCACACCCAAGATTAAGGTCAGTGTTAAAGTTTTTAAATCAAGCTCAATATTAAAGTCTTTTTACCTTCTACCAAAATAAAAGCCAGACTCAATGAAAAGGGAGTTTCTTATAGAATGGTATCAGTTTCACTCGGCAGAATAAACATGGTACAGTGAAAAGTGGCTATAAAGGACATTCAGTGAACTTGACTTATTATTTATAGTCGGGTATCCTTTATATGGATGTAAAATATGTTATTGTAAAGAACCAAAGAAGTACATCAATCTGGTCCTTTATAAGCATCTGTCATGTATATCGAGATACCCACTAATGCAGGTTTTTTCATATTTCATGCTTTTTAGGCAATCCACTGCCAGACCCTGATGCAGATGATACAAATAAGATGGCAATTGACTGTGTTGAAGGTGATAAGAGTGAAAATAAAGACGGTATTCATGAGAAATTAAACCTGTCTGCATCCTCTTAAGCATTGCATAGCAATGAGTCATGTGATGGGGACAGCCTATCAACTGAGGTTTGTACCATTACTATGCTTATTTAGATTAAGGATCTTATTTCACATTCATTACACAGTGGTCCCTCACTATAACACAGTGGTCTCTCACCATAACACAATGGTCTCACCATAACACAGTGGTCCCTCACCATAACACAGTGGTTTCTCACCATAACACAGTGGTCCCTCACCATAACACAGTTGTTTCTTACCATAACACAGTGGTCTCTCAACATAACACTGGTCTCTCACCATAACACAGGGTCCCTCAACATAACACAGTGGTCTCTCACCATAACAGTGGTCTATCACCATAACACAGTGGTCTCTCAAAATAACACAGTGGTCTCTCAAAATAACACAGTGGTTTCTTACCATAACACAGTGGTCTCTCACCATCACCCAGTGGTCCCTCACCATAACACAGTGGTCCCTCATCATAATATAGTGGTCCCTCACCACAACACATTGGTCTCTCACCATAACACAGTGATTTCTTACCATAACACAGTGGTCCCTCACCATAACACAGTGGTCCCTCATCATAACAAACTTCACTATTACAAATTCTCAGATAAAATGAATTCCCACTTTTAATCCTGAAAGACACTTATCACTATGGAATAGTGTATATACTGGCTTAAAAGTCTTACCGTATTTCATGTATTTTTTCGTACAGGAAAAAATAATTATTAATTTCAGTGTACGAAAAATTATGTGTAAAATAAATAATAATTATTTTGGAGTACTGACCATGTACGAAAAAGAAAGGGATCAAACCCGAACAAGGTCTGCGTGACACCCGATACTCGATGACCTAACAGTACTAATGTACAAAATAAACGTACAATTTTTGTCTCATTCTGCTGTCAACTCAAGAATCCAATTAGAATAAAATATACAAGTACTCAAAAAGACTTTTGTTGTTATTAGTGAGAGAGAGAGAGATGGCTGAAACAATAATGTTGTCAGTGTGCAATATCATATGTATTCCGATCACACTTATTTGTAGCTGTTACGGTGTGTTATGTTTCCAAAATGATTAAGATGGTCATAACATGTATTCTTTATAGGTATTATTTATTGGTAAATTGTATGCAACGATATGAGCCCCTGTTGTCAAAAAGTTAAGTGCAACTTGTATTCTTACAGCAACAGTAACATCATTATCAAATTACAATAAAAAAGAATAAAAGAACTCAAAAAAACTTGTTGTTTTTAGCGAATGCGTGTGTGTGTGTGTGTGAGAGAGAGAGAGAGAGATGAAACAATGTTGTGTCAGTGTGTAAGATCGTATGTATTCGGAGCAGTTTTTATTTGTAGCTTTTGGAGAGAGAGAAAGAGAGAGGTTACAGGGCGAGTGTAATCTGTATTCAGTTACCTGATGTACAACAAGGGCACTATTATATTCCATTATCAGTTAACACCTCTGAATAAACAATTCATTCTTGTTTTAATTAAAATATCCATTGTCACAAAAACCACATGGCTAGTGTTATTTACATGCTAATTTAACATGTCTATGGCTTTGGCCAGGTTATTCCAGTTGACACCAGACTGAGGGCAAGATTCAACCGACGAGATCAAATTAGTGAGGCTACCAGTAGGGAAATGAGGCTAACCATAGGGAAATGAAATTCTGTCAATGAGCTTCATGTATGAACAGCAGTAGATATTGTAATCACCAGCGATCACACACATCACTTGTTATTCTTACTCGCCGATAAAGATAACAATAGACGGATGTATCGTTGAATAGATTCTCAATAAAATGTTAATTTGATGAGAAAACATCAAATGGCGTCACAACAGTTGTTTTAAAACTCGCGAGCTATGCTGTGGTGCTTTGTGACAGTGATGGCCTTAGTAAAGAGTAATCATTAACCATATTGTTTAAGGACTGAAAACAAGAACTTTCTAATGAAGACATCCCCAAGTAAAAACAGTACAAGCAAGCACTTAAAAGATAATATATAAGAATCGAATTCACTGAGTCAGTGACTTTCGCATTTATGATAGAAAATTACATGGTTTTTATATTTTATTTTTGTATTACTATATTGAAACAATAAGACTTATTTGACCAATGGTCTTTGGTCTTCACTTTATCATGTACTAAGATATAATTTTTGCTGGATAGGAAAAAACATAAAATGGCTTCCGAACTTTTTTTAAATGCGCATGGTGCTTTGTTGCAGTGACCATCGTGGTAAAGATCTCTCATTAACGATATTGTTTAAGGATTATATGCTGTAAAGGCCATTGTCCAGTTAATGCAGAGCAGTAGATACTGAAATGACAACAAGAGATCATACGCATCAATCATTATATTTTCTCGCCAATAAAGAAGACAAAGAAGGGCGATTCAATGAATGAGAGTAGATTCTCAATTAACAAAACAATTACACTTTCAAATGGGATGATCAAAAGCCTTTCTGCATGATTATAAATGGTGATTATGTCTTTTTTTCTTGATCTCTGTTTCATTATTTGATGCCTCGATTAAAAATTTACGTGAAGTTAACGAATAGTTCGGGTAAGTATTTAATGGAGGCAACAAATAGTTATGTTTTTCGTGTGGGCTTATTTCATACATATACTCAGCAAACAATACATTGGTCGTTTGACGTATCTAAATCGTACATCGATATTTTTTTGAAGCCATTTGAAATGTTAACTTCTCTTCTTGATTCAAATAAACAACATCAAAATGTGCGGTTAAAAATAATAATAAAAGAATGAAATGATCAGTGACTTTTCTGCACAATTATAAATGGCGATTCTCATATTTCTAAATCTCCTGTTTCATGATTCGATGCCTCAATAAAAATTTCCGCGAAGTTAACAAAATAGTTCTGGCAAGTTTTTAAATGAGGCAACAAATACTTTTGTTTTTCATATGGGATTATATCAAACATACTCAGCAAACAATACATTCGTCGTTTGACGTATCTAAATCTTACATTGGTATTTTTTTGACGCCGTTTTAAAACGTGAACTTCTCTTGTTGGTTCAAATAAAAATTATCAAAATACGTGGTTAAAAAAATAAAAGAATGAAATGATCAATGACCTTTCTGCACAATTTTAAATAGTGATTCTTTTATTTCTTAATCTCCCGTTTCATTATTTTATGTCTCAGTTAAGAATTTAGCCAAAGTTAATCACCATTTATAACATATGCTTAGCAAAACAATACTTTAGTCATTGGATGTGTCTAAATTGTACCTCGATATATTTTTGAAGTCGTTTTAAATGGGAACTTCTCTTCAATTTTAACACATCAAAATACAAGGTTAAAAAATAATACAAAGATAAAAAAAACAACAACAACAAAAACACTTTAATTATATATGATTTTAATCTCGTATTCTTTTTTTTTTGTACCCCCCCAAAATCCCAATATTTTCGATCTTTTTTGCAAATGTAGATCTTTTCAGTTGAACTTTTATGTACGAAAATTTAAAGGTTTTGACGAAAAATATGAAGTGCCCTGTACGAAAAAATATGATACATTTAATTAATTATTATGTTTGAAGCTAGAGGGTGTACAAAAAAATACATGAAATACGGTAGTCCAGCTGCAAACTGCACACCCCCAGATCTGCTGGTGCATAATGCGCCGGCAGATCTGGGTCTGTGCAGTTTGTCAGGAGTAATCAGTAGAATAAACAAAGTAGATCCTGATCTGCCGGTGCATTATGGAATGGCAGATCAGGATCAGTGTTGTTTGCAGTTGGACTTGACTTAAAAGCGAGTACATATGGTACTCTGTAATAATGAATGCTTTAGTATTATGAAAACTTTGTATGGATTGTTTCATCATAACAAAGGACCACTGTATGTTGTGGACAGCAAGTCAAAAATTTTAATCAGTATAAAATTATTGACAATTCAGGTAGTAAACTAATTTTGTGAAAATGTCATTCATTCCAATATAATGAAAGAAAATTAAATAATAACAAAGATACAAATATGTAAAACCTTTTCTCAGGACCCCACATCCTCATCACCACCATGTCAGCCACAAGTAGTCTCCAAAGACAAATTGTTAAAGAAGCTATTGAATGGTTTGATTTCACATGTATCTTTTTTGTCCCAGTCTTTATATTATTGAATAATTTAATTGATTTTAATAATCAACCCTGAAATAATAGACATTTTTAGTATTTTTTGTTGGTGTTAACAGCACTTTTGACATCTAATTGGCTGTATCATGCCAAAGAAATGGGAGTTAAATGCCTTTCTAAAGGACACTATCGAGACAGTCGACCCAGGCTGGCCTTGGTGGGTATCGAACCCGTGACCTTTGGATTACAAAGTCTGACGCTCTACCAACTGAGATATCGAAATAATAGAAAAGGAAATACTACAAAATTGAAAGAACATGATGTATATTTAAATTCTAAAAGTCACATATCAAAGCTCTTAGTAGAACATTAGTTACATTTATTGTAACTATCAGATACAATTTTGGGCTTTTTAACTTTGAAAATAGGCACAAAAATGTATGCTTAACATAATAATCATCTTGAGTGAGCCCGAGGGACATCCCATCCCAAACTGCCCGTGTCCCACAAATTTAACAAATCCACATTTCTTAATCATTATAGGGGGGACAGAGTTTCATAAAACATCTCCCTGACAGCTCAACCAAGGTGCAAAACTAGTTTTATGCATGAGTTTTCATATAGGGTGGTTATATTATCATTTTTAGCCAAGATTGAATTCTATGTCCATCAAAACACTTCCAAGGCTTTTAAAAATCATTCAGAACTTTGGCTTAATGACCTGCTGCTTGATGATTACTTGAGAGAATAAGAAAAGAAAGGAACCTAGGATTAAATAAAATGAACACACTCTTAACAGATAGAGTTACCTCCACTTTCTGTCAATGTTGTATGGACCTGTTGCTAATACACTGAACACACTAAAAGCTTTGAGGTTGACTGTTCAGCAAACTGGAGATAACCATGCTCCCATCAATTTACATGACCATTTCGTTGTGGCCATTCCCCTTCACTGAGAACTAATTGAAGTGAATATAAAAAAAAGTATGCTTTGTGATTTGCTTTGGTGGTTTTTTGTACTTTACCAATCAATGCAAGGCATATATTTACGTGGAAACTTTTTTGGTTGGAAAAGTGTTTATTTGAGTGATGGTTAAATTTTTCAACAAATGCTCCTATATAAAACCCACTAGAGGGTGTGTTTCATGAAATCAACAATATGCATATACCTGTAGAATTAGTGTATGTATATGTAATCACATGTAGAATTAGTGTATGTATATGTAATCACCTGTAGAATTAGTGTATGTATATGTAATCACCTGTAGAATTAGTGTATGTATATGTAATCACCTGTAGAATTAGTGTATGTATATGTAATCACCTGTAGAATTAGTGTATGTATATGTAATCACATGTAGAATTAGTGTATGTATATGTAATCACATGTAGAATTAGTGTATGTATATGTAATCACATGTAGATTGTTTGGCAGTTTATTTTAGATTTCTAAAGGTTTCAATGCTAATGAGTATGATAATGCTTGTAAAAAATTATTGAACAAAAAATTTAACAGAAAAACATCATCATTTGGCTTGAATGAGACCAATCATCACGTGCATTATACAATTATCATGGACTCTGATGCTTTTAAAAAAATCATTATTCAAAACAAATCTTTTTGATATTCCATTAATTTTGCATCTAATTAAAGATATAGTCAAGCCAGAATGTCCATATTATCAAGTAGACTTAATTTTGTAAAATGATTTAAACTTTCATAACCTATAATAAATCTTTGGCAAAAAGGACTGACTCACTGCATTTGAATATAACACTGCACACAGACAATTTGAATCCTGTGTGCTGCCAGACTGGATAGCAAGGGTCCAGTTATCACTGAATATTGTTCAGTGCAACTGCGTATAATGCACACAGACAATTTGAATCCTATGTGCTGCCAGTAAGAACAGGGTCCAGTGTGAGACTGGATAACAAGGATCCAGTTATCACTGAATATTGTGCAACTGGGTATAATGCCAGGGCATTTCTCTGTGAGCTGGAGTTGAGGCTCTGGTGTAACCAGATTTATTCCAGTAAGATACAGTATGCAGTACTGAATAAGTAGGTCAAATGATAATTGGAAGTCTTTGGGTAGAAGAGAGTTTCCTCTTGTTGAATTGAGGGTCTGTGTAATACGATTGATGCCAGTAAGATGCAGTATGCAGTACTGAATAGGTAGGTTAGGAGATTACTAGAGGCACTTGGGTAGAAGAGAGTATCATCTTGCTGAGTTGAGGGTCTGGTGGAACCAGATGGGAACAGAGAATGGTAAAAACAAGTGCAAGGTCGATGCAGCAGTCTGACCAGAGTAATGGTCAAAGTGTGTTAAAGGTCCAACAGTGCTGGATAAGATTGCAGGTCAGGATGCAGTTTAATGATGGAAATCCTTCATTAACTGTAGTTTAATTTTTTTTGTTGGGGGGGAAGGATAATGAATTATCCATGGATGCCCATATGAACATGCAAGGCATTGAGTAGTTCCCAATACATCAGTGAATACTTTACTAAAGCCAGTGTGCATTATTGCACTTGTTACAGTGCACGGGGAAAATAAGAAGCATTAGATTTACCTACAAATAGATGTGTGAAATCTGGTCTTTCTAAATTATACCAATGGACCTCTGAAAATTTAAGAAGGGGATGCCATCCTGGCTGGGCATCGACAACGAGAAGCCTGAGGGGGGGGCTGTTGAATGGTTTAATTCCTCATTCTATATTCGCATTGGGAATAATTTCAATAAAATGCATATTCTAATGAAGTTGTTCACTGTTTTTGTATAAATTACCTTTATTTTCAAGATAACCAACCTTTGAAAGATCGTTAAAATCATTACTCCAAGATGTTTCGGGGCACGTAACGTGTACCTCCAAAAACAATGTGTATTACGCCACTGCTTTTTGCATGTCAATGTTGATATATTAGAGTGTTATTGTTGATTCACAACAAAACAAGATTTTCTTATTTAAAAAACTAGGGACATCTAATTCATAAAACTACAACCATCAACGTCGAAACTCGATTTTTGAAAAAATATTGTTCTATTAGTAAAATATTGCAAGTAATAGTGAAATTTCTGCTCATCCTTGAGCAAACCTCTGAGTGCCAATTTAGGAATTTTAAGTTCACTACAAACTTTGGAACTTGCTTCTCTGTAATGAACCATATCTGTGAAACAAAGCTTTTCTTGCACTGAGTACTCCTTTCACTTTGATTCTCTTGCTATCATTGATCACATTTGTGAATTAGGATAAACCATGAATTAATGTTAGATGCCTTTTAAATTTTTTTACATTTTTATTATTCCACTCTCTTTATTTGAATTGATACAAAAGACTTAATTAAAGTGATAATATAAAGCAGGTTTACTTTTAATTGATTGTAACAATACAACAAACACTTCTGCAAATCGGAGATCAAAACACAGTCTGCACTTAATTAGGTTCTCAGAAACACTTGTGGACATAGCTGTGAAAGTAGATTAAAACTTTTCACATTTGAATACAAGAGGGCATGGCATATAGCATTTATGATGATTACAATGAAACCAAATTAAAAGTAGAACTAAAACACAAATTTCACATGACAACTTATTTAATTGGCATTTATTTCTTAAGGTGCTGCCAACGGCAGGCATTACTGACATTTTCATGGATCTAATTATCGTCCAATATTGTTATTTACAGTGTACTGCAAATTTTTTTGTATAGAAAAATTAACAAAAAGTTGAGAATTTCATGATGTTGAATCAGATTTCTGGGCACTAACCACCGTTTGTGATGATAAAACGAGCAATATATTAAAGTTTAATTTACTCGCTTTGGTTGCAATTTTCTTCACGTTCAACAATTAGGGGCCAATTTTGTTGTATTTTCTATGAAAAAAATGGGATCCACTCCAGACCTCATGTTATAAGTGGGCTTGCAAGTTATTGGAGACGAGTTATCAAATGAGAGGTGTATTAGGTAGCAGAATGTTTCCAATTCACTAGCTAGTGTTTGTGTTATTCCATACACTCCATGTGGCCCAGCGCATGCTCAGTGCCAATTGGTCAATCACCTTTTAAGTTGCTAGTTTGCCAAAGGGTCAACTGCAATTGTAGTCATAATTCTACAGTACAACAGTGGTTCTATTCCTTTACAAGGGAAGGTTGCCTCATAAACAGGTGGTCTCTCATTAGTTTGATAAAATGGTAAGTATGTAATACTTAGCTGCAGGATGAGAGTGGTACAAGTGAGGGGCCATTGTGATAAAAAAAAGTACTGGAAACGGTGTTTTTAAATGTTGTCTTTGCTAAGTGTTTAAATACAATTTAACAGAAAGGAATTTGTGCGAAGTAAAGTAAGTTTTAATCTCGAAAATTATCTTTAAGATTTTAAAAATCATTATAGAGACTTACTGTATGTACTCGTGTATAAGTTGGGTCCAACTGCAAACATCAAAGACTCTGATCTGCTGTGGCATAATGCACTGGCAAAGAAGGGTCTATGTTGTTTGTTCTACTGATTACTCTAAACATACTGGATAGACCCAGATCTATCCAGTTTTTGTAGTTGGATCTGACTTGTATGCGAGTATATATGGTCACTTTCTTGCATTTGAGCACAGAGTATTAGATGTACAAGAGAGAGAAAAATTGTGTCTTTATTTTTTACTGTAGAGGTAAACAGACCATTGATTAAGCTGGATTGATCAGTTACATGCCCGATTGTTTTGTAAGATGGTCTTGGTGTGACATCCATACAATTTTGTATTTAACATTTAATATGATGTATCTCAATAAAGTCTTAATTACTTATATGACTTGTCATAGCTTACAAATAAGTTTGGATAAACATATCTAATTATGAGGAGGATGCCTTCAGCACTATGCACTCAGTAAAGATTTGTGTACTGGTATATGTGCTAAGAAGGAAATAATTTTAGAAGACTAGGACAATTACATCACAACATTTTGTACTGTCAGGTTTTTGAGTCTGCAACAGCAGTGGTGTCCAGGAAGTTATTGCAGCTGGTCAATCCAGATGATGTTAATCCCCTGCTGACCAGAGTAACCACAAGCACTGGCTGTACCTGGATATTCTATCCAGGACAGACTCCGATGTACATCTTGTCTGGGGACCTCACAGCACTCAGCAGGGCCAAAGCCATGCTAGCACAGGTAAGAATTGTACAGGGCCAAAGCCATGCTAGCACAGGTAAGAATTGTGCAGAGCCAAAGCCATGCTAGCACAGGTAAGAATTGTGCAGGGCCAAAGCCATGCTAGCACAGGCAAGAATTGTGTAGGGCCAAAGCCATGCTAGCACAGGCAAGAATTGTGTAGGGTCAAACCCATGCTAACACAGGTAAGAATTGTGCAGATTCTTTTGAATGCTGCATGATTAAGATTCTTTTGAATGCTGCATGATTAAACATTCTTTTGAAGATGCCATTCTATACAATATGTTATCCTCGGATACTTAGCCCTGATGAATTCCACTTCTCAGCTTTCATCAGCTCTGGGTACACTGATCACCAAAGCCTCAGTTTACATAAATATTCATAAGATGATGTAGAAAATTGAGTAGCCAATCTTTCATAATAAACTCTGTGCTGTTGTTTTCAAACAGATAACAAAATGCAGTTACCTCCAGATATACAAAGACCTCAGTGTTCCCTAACTAAAGTGTCTTTTGAAAGAACAAATTTGCTTGGCTAATCTTTTACCTGTTCTTGTGTAACAGAAAAATGTGTATGACTCAAACTGGAGCTAGAACCAGGAACTCTGTAATGCTAGCTTGGTGTCCTATTTCTGTCTTTGGGAGACAGGTCCACATGTCTGCATCAACTGCAATGATCATTTTTCAATTCAGAACCCAAGACTCTCATGCCTGAGAGGTCTTGAAATGACTGATCTTGCCACAGCCAATAAAAGTCAATGGGAAAAATGTACACAGCTGGATTGGGGCTTGATCTAGGATCTCCCAAATGCCATACAGGTTCTCTATCACCTGAGTTATCTGTCCAAATGCAGGTACCCATGACTGATGTTGTGAATAAAATCCTCTCAGACCTTGAGGTTGTTTTTGTTGCTCTATGGAAAAACAGGGCTGTGTTCAGTATGGATGATGTTTAGCACTGTTTGCACAGAAGGCAATTTGTTACTGCTGAATGGTCTGCATGGTTATGGAAATTTAAAACATGGTGGGAAAATGCTCACTTTGAATGGGCATAGCATTGAATTTTCCAACTTTTGAACCATGCTCTTCAAAAAATAAGAAATAAATATTACTTGCACTTAGAAAATGTATATTTAATCCATACTATTGAGTAAATGGGTCTAAATACACATTAGATATATGACATTTAAGGTAAATCAGCTGCCTATCTGTTTGATTTGGCCTCATTTTTACATGTATCAGTTGGCAAACTCTTCTGTGAGTGAAACAAAATTTGTTATGAATTGTTAGCAGGAAGCTACCTCTCTGAGCTGTTAGCTTTTGCCACCTAGTGCCATTCACTGGCAGCTCCATACAGTTGGATTGTTAGTCTAATGTTAGCCTAACACCACCTAATGTTAGCCTTATTGAATGCAACACAGGAAGTACAAATGCCAAACTGGTTACCTTGTCATTTTAACTTTGAAGTCTTAACCTAAAAGCTGTGTCAGTATCTGGGGTGTACTTCTAAGTACGGATGAAAATGTTGGCAAGGAATGTACTGGAAACTATAATTATTTTCTCAGATATTCTTTTATCAATTTTCAAAGCTAATGATAAAGTATGTCAACCTATTAAGCTTGTTCTGCAAGTTGTAAACTGGAAATTTTTAATGGCTCCTGTATGTTTAATCTCAGCTATTTATCAGTCCCTCTCTTCTTTTATCTTTTCTCATTTATCATTTCTATGCCTGATGATAGTGTAATATAATTTAAGAATTGCCAACCAGTATTTGAAAAATAAAATTTACAAAAAAACAGAGGAGGAGCAACTTTTGCATTCTTATTTTCAAGTAAAATTTCATAAAAATTATTCTCATGACACATGATATCACTATAGAACATTATGCAAGAACAGAGACACAGTCAAACATTTAGTGAGTGCAGTGAGCCAGTAAAAATTTGCCTTACAAATGATAAATGGCTCATCAGTCAACATGGTGGACTTACTTTCAGTAGCAGGATGAAAGAGAGAAGAAATGTCAAAATTTTGAAACTTGGATATCAGATGCTTGTTATATGATAGAAATAATATTTTTACTCTTAATTTTACTCACAAATGTTCAGGTGCATGTTATATGTAAGTGCTCGTTGTACACAATGAAATTCAGTAATTTTTAACATATGTATCATACAAGGTTTGCTGTGTTCAAACATTTGTCAGAGCACAACGGACGAGTTTGGGTCCAGGGTTTAAGGTCTTTCCTGAGTATATCAGCAAACATTTTGCACACAATAAACTATTTGTGATTGGTATTCTTATATGATTAGTTATTAAGGACATAAATTATATACTGAATCTCTGCAGAAAGGTGTGTTTATCACAAAAATCCTGTACTCGAACAGCATGTGCAGTTGTTTAAGTACAGCTACTGCCA
Organism: Margaritifera margaritifera; assembly: GCA_029931535.1. Taxonomy (NCBI): domain Eukaryota; kingdom Metazoa; phylum Mollusca; class Bivalvia; order Unionida; family Margaritiferidae; genus Margaritifera; species Margaritifera margaritifera. The sequence continues at coordinate 67,649 of JAQPZY010000963.1, forward strand.
AATATTGCATGTGTCAAAATAGGTAAAACTAGCCTGATTATGTAAGAGCTTTGATTAAAATTTTGGTAAAAAAGAAAGTTTATGAGGTCATTCTGATTAAATGTGCACACTTAAATGCAAACCAGAAAGAAAATGAACAAATTTATGATCTTTAATATTACATGTTTAAAATTCAAATGAACAAATTTATGATTTTTAATATTACATATTTAAAATTCAAATTAACAAATTTATGATTTTTAATATTACATGATTAAAATTGAAATTAACAAATTTATGATCTTTAATATTACATGTTTAAAATTGAAATTAACAAATTTATGATTTTTAATATTACATGTTTAAAATTGAAATTAACAAATTTATGATCTTTAAAATTACATGTTTAAAATTCATATTAACAAATTTAGGATTTAATATTACATGTTTAAAATTGCAAATATGTTGTAGATACTCTTCTGGGTGATAATATTGATGGTAATGTATCTTTTAGAACAATATTGTAATTTTTAATGTTAATATATCTTTTAGAACAATATTGTAAATTACAATGTTAATATATCTTTTAGAACAATATTGAAATTTACAATGTTAATATATCTTTAAGAACAATACTGTAATTTTTAATGTTAATGTATCTTTTAGAACAATATTGTAATTTTTAATGTTAATATATCTTTTAGAACAATATTGTACTTTTCAGTGTTAATGCATCTTTTAGAACAATATTGTACTTTTCAATTTTAATGTATTTTTTAGAACAATATTGTAATTTTCAGTTTTATTTTATCTCCTCTGTCTAGCTTATTAAAGAAAAGACCAGTAAAGGTAAGTGTTTCTAAGAATGTAACACATCTCTTTTTAAATTCTTTATGAATTTAGTCATGTGGAAAAGAATGGCTTTACAGAAAGCTAGAATCAGTATTAATTTGAAAGTGGTGGAAAAATGTAAAATATAATTCTGTTAATGTTATTCTTTAAAACTGTTTGAAAATGATTAATAATAAAATTGTGAGATTATATAATTGTTCCATTTGAAAATTATCAGAATTGTCTGCAAGGTGTTTTGGGTAAAACTTTTACAGAGTTACACTTTTGCTTGTTCACCCCCTATAGCAATGCAAAGTTTTGCAAAGGAGAACCTAATATAGTCATACCAATAATACCTTGCAGAAATTTACCCACAATGACTTGCAAAAATGGCCAATTTGTACAGGAATTTCCATGTCTACTATTGTCTGCAATAAATTATACTTCTAACTGAAATCAACATTCATCTACCAGTTCATAATAAATGAGCTCCTGCATTGTCAGGGTTTGTAGTTATCATTTTGAATTTGTTGAAGTATTCTTTCAGAAAACTGGAAAGGTATACTTATTAGACCGCACTGAATGGACTTTAGTTTTGTACAAACTTTAGATACTTAGTAATACTATTCCAAAGTTTCAGTTGAAATCAGCAAAGAATTTAGAAGATATGTTAATTTCAAAAACTTAAATGAACAATAGCACCTTCAAATTGTTGATACTGCCACTAGAAAAGTGATATATGTGTATGTGTGTGTCTGTTGTAATTCACAGGTGATCCTAAATGATTGCATCATATGCCTTGATGTGGAATAGGGAAATCCCACCTTAGGGTCAGAATTTGTGGTTAGAAACAAAGCTTTGCCAAATTCCTGACCCCAGATTCTGATCCCGAGGATGGAATTTCCCCATCACGCTTCAGTGTATATAATGGATTATATTTCTCATTTCCTACGAGAAAATAGTGTTCAGAGTAGAACATGGAGTTATCAATGGTTGAGAGGTAGCTTTAGACAATACATAGTATTTTCGAAAAGTTTTTGCAACAGTTTAGTTGTTGTAAACAAGGTTTACTGTTTAAAGGCCTGAATAATTTTTCTTTCAGTATTAAAAATGCAAGAAACATTAGAGGTGTTCATGATGTCATAAGCACAATGATGTCATCTACATTGTCAGTTAATACACTCATGTGGGATATTCCATTCCTATCCCACATGTCTTTCTTGCAAGAGCAGATTGTGTCACATATTTATAGGAATGAGAGAAAAAAGGGCAATAACTTCTGTAACACTAAGCAGATACACTTTTTGTTGCATAAATGGAGACAACTATATAATTGTTTTATTGGAATGGAGACAACCATATAATTGTTTTATTGGAATGTAGACAACCATATAATTGTTTTATTGGAATGGAGACAAACATATAATTGTTTTATTGGAATGGAGACAAACATATAATTATTTTATTGGAATGGAGACAAACATACAATTGTTTTATTGGAAGTGGCTTTGACTCTAAGAAGGACATGTGCATTGTTTGTAGGTAACATTTACTTTTCTTCAAAAGGAACTAATTGGTTGTAATCCCACTTACAGAACAAAGATACACTGTTTTTCAGTGGGGTGGGTGGTGGTGGTTCAGATAGTCGGGGAAAGTAATAAGAAGAAGGCTTATATCTGTGAGGTCAGATTCAAACATTGGATAGAGAAAAAGAAAAGTGTTAATCATTCTGTTTTGGTTGTGAATGGCAAGACATAGATAGGTTTCACTTTCAGGCAGCTATGACGGCAGCATTAACAATGCTAATGTTTGTATTAAAGTTTTTAGCTCACCTGTTCATATGGTATGGTCCTTCGTCTGTTCTGTGTCATTCATTTGCAATTGTTATTTACAACTTCTTCTCTAAAAACTGCTTGACCAATTTGCACATGATTTTACAGGGAGCATTCTGGTATCAAAGTCTTTCAGATTTGTTCAAATTGATGCCAATCCATCATCCAGTATTGCCATCAATAGTAAAATTAGAAAAAAATTTAAAAAATTCCTTTTCAAACACCACTGGACAGAATATGACCATATTTTGCAGAAAGCATACTGGCATGTTGGTCTCTCAATATTGTTCAAATGATGCCAGTCCTTCATCAGATATCGCTACCATTACTAAAAAAAAAAAAAAAAACAACATTTAAACAACATTTTAAAAGCGCTCAACAAAATTTTATTAAATTTGACAGAAAGCATCATAGCAAGAAGGCCTTTCAGATTATACAAATCATGCAGATCTGCCATCAAATTTAGCTGCCATTACTAAATACAGACAAACCTTTAAACAACTTCGCAAGAAAAACTGTTCAATGGAATTCAGCAAAATTTGAGAGAAGGCATTCTGTCATAAAGGCTTTCAAGTTTGTACAAAGGATGCCAATACACTGTCAGATACGGTCACCATTAAAAAAAATAGAAAAATCTATAAATGCTCTCAAAAAATAGCTAAAGAAATTTGACAGGAAGAATCCTTGCATGAAGGGCTTTCAAGTTTGTCCTAATGATGCCAATTTGCCATCCAATGTGACCTTTGTTCCTAAAAATAGAAAAACCTTTGAAAGATTTCTCAAAAATCACTTAACAGAATTTGACCAAATTTGACAGAAAGCATTCTTGTATGAAAGGCTTTCAAATATATTCAGATGATGCTGAGCCACCTTCATGTATGGCCTCTGTTGCTAAAAATAGAAAAACCTTAAAGGACAGAAACTGCAGAACAGAATTGGACCAAATTTGACAAAAAGCATTCTGGCATGAAGAACTTTGAAGTTTATACAAATAATGCCAATCCACTATCAAATGTGGCCACTGCTACTAATAATAGATAAACCTTGAAACAACTTTTTCTCAAGAAGCAGTAAACATAATTTGACCAAATTTTACAGAATGTACTCCGAGATGAAGGGCTTTCATATTTTATTAGTGATGCCAATCCACCATCCAGTATGGCCATGATCACTAAAACTGGAAATATATTTAAACAACTTCATCTCTAAAAGCCGCTTAACAGAATTTGACCAACTTTGACAGAAAGCATCCTAGCATAAGGGCCTTTCAGTATTGGACAAATGATGCTAATGTGCCATTAAATATGCAGGTACCAAAAATAAAGAAACCTTGAAACCATTGTTTTCATAACATAATTGATCAACAGCATTGGAAGAAATTTCTGCAAAAAGCATTCATCTAACCCGGATTTCTTGGCCAACTGCTGCTGTATTTGGCTACTAGGCAAAATGTCAGGCAGGTGATGATCCCAGTCCCACTTGGACAACTTGTTGAAAGTGATATCACTATTACATAAGTTGCTGGATTCAACTGAAGCATTGGGAAAATATTACTCAATGTCTAAAGTTTGTAACTGATCTGCTAGCAGGATTTATTCTGGAACTGAAAACTGAGGGGGGAACCCCCCCCCCCCCCCCATCTATTTGAAAAAAGGTGTGAATTTTCGTAATATAGGAGGAATTTCGTGAAGAAATAAAGGTAGGGCTTGAAAATATCATTCCGTTGGTTTCTCACCATGAATTTTTATAAATGAGCTGGAATCACACATCCTAAAATAGATGTTGGCTACGATTCTTGTTTTTTGTCTCACCTGCTTAACACTATTCATAGGCTTGATACCATGTTCTGCAGAACCCTTGTTGTAAATTATTGTCCCCGGCCTTTTCAAAGAAAAGTTTGGAGGTGGTGGGGGAGGAGGCATTGCATCTGCATTTCCACCTATCTGTTCATCTATCCATCACACTTTACTAGTTGCTCTATAACTTTAAAGCTCTTTGTGATAAAGGAATGAAACTTTGTATTCTTCATCATTAGAAGGTGTGTCACATACCATATTGGGGGTCCCATCTTCAAGGTCAAGGTCAAGGTGAAGCTTGGTATACTTCAGCATCACCACTAAATGGTGTGTCACATACAACATTAGGGGTACTATTTTTAAGGTCTAGGTCATGACTCATCACAGCTCAATATTTTAAGTTTTCCATCACATATTACCTTTGCTCTATGACTTTAAAGAGATTAAGAGATGAAACTTGGTATTCTTCTATATATCATCTTTAGAAGATGTATTGTGAACCATTTTTGGGTTCCCGTCTTCAAGGTGAAGGTCACAGGTCAATATTTTAGGTTTTAGTCACATTTGTCCTTCAGCATTCTAACTTGAGAGCTGTTTAAGGTAAGTGGATGAAGCTTAGTGTACTTGTATATTGATGCAAGTCGATGTATTGCTTTGAATGTTTGGGGTCCTATCCTCAAGGTCAAGGCCACTGTCAATATTTAATGGTTTCCTTTGTTTCTGCTTTATATTATAAAAGCTGTATGAGATACAGGAATGAACCATGGTACCCTTATGCTTCTCAGTTTGATGGTATCTCGTGTACAAGTCAAGTTTTTATCTTCAAGGTCAAAGTCACTGTTAATTTGTTTTTACATCTTTTTTGCACTTTTCCTATAATGTCCTTTGGGTTAGGGCAGTGAAACTTTGTTACTTTCTATGTCTGTCCAGTAACTTTACAGCTCTGTCTTAAAGGTCATAGTCAGATTTCATTTTGTGAACTGTTGTGACCTTACCACAGTAGGCAGTGGGTAAAAATTCACTGGAGTTGCTTGTTACATTATAAGCTTTATTTGCAGACAATAGCCATTAAAATTTCATCTTCCATAATTTTTAGCTCTCCTGGCCACAGGCCATGTGAGCTTAATGCATGACACTGCATCTAACATTCATCCATTTGTCATTATCTGTCTGTCAGTCCACATTTGCATAGCTGGAAATGATCAAGACGTAGGTGTCTTTCAACCCAAGTCACCTGACTTATTACTAATACATTTGTCTTGTAGAATGTATGCCAGGTGAGCAATACCAGGTCCACCTTTGGTCTCTTCTTCCTGACTTGTTGTAAGTATGGGATAAATTGATAGTGAAATATCACTTATATGATAATTGTTTTCTTCAGATTCAACCTCCCATGACAAGGCTGCATATGATATTTCTCAAGATTTTGAATTTGTGTCACAGTCTGCCACTACAGTTTCACCATCTGGTACTGCATGTCCAATCAAGAATGTTTTAAACCCTACTATGAAGATTGGCACCAGTCAACCTACTGTGCCTCAAGTTGATTTTCATCAGTCAGAGAATTGGAGCACAAAACCTGCTGCACTGTCACCACAAAGAAAAAGAGTCATCAGTCCAGTCAGTGATGTACCTGGTGATGAAATGGAAGATTTTACATCATCTCTTGATGTGGATAAGGTTCAAGACAAGAAAATGAACAAAAAACAGATGATAAATAATAAGAAAGGTCTAAATGGTAACACTCATAACAAGCAGAAAAGGAAAGAAATTGCTAGTGCAGATAACATCGGGGAATCAAAGTCAGTGGAAAAAAGTTCTGCAAAGAAAACAAAGACAGATAGTGTAAGTAGTGAAGGAGAAGTGAAAATTACATCAAGATATCAAACCTGCGGAAATAAAATTAATACATTAGCTCTTCTTTCTATAAATTGCAGAACAAAAACCCATTTAAAAAAGAAAGATGAAAAGAGTGAAAAGAAAGCTGAAGAAGGTGTGGCTACCAAAGTCACCACTGCCATATCACCAGCGACATTACCAGAGAAACCACCTTCTAAGGTTAGAGTCATTGTAATTTCACCAAAAGACACCAACAAAATCTCCACTGAAAAAAGGGCCCATATTGTCAAAGGAACAGTTACCGTATTTACCGTATATCTTGGGACACCGTATATCTTGGGACACCATAAATTTATTTTTAAAGTAATTTTTTTGTGCACTGTAAGTTCTGGGACAGATCGTTTTTTTCGAGTCGTAAGTTGTGGGACACCTTTTGAATCATAATATCGATAGCTTAGCTGGTAAAAAAAATGCACTCAAACTTATATTTTATTACATAAATAAAATAAAAACCGCTGTCAGTGTTGTTTGTTTACACTTTTCTTCTTAACTGCAAACTTTTGAAGAACAAATTTTGATAAATCTATGGGCAATATAGGAGACTATATGTTTGCACTACGTACAAAATACGTGCAAGTCGGAGCAACCTGTACTTGTATTATAATTTGTTTTACTGTATAAACACTGTTTGATGCAGTAAAAGTTTTGAGTTGATTTATATTTGCCTTTTTCATAAGCCAGATCTAATTCCCAAGTAATATTTCCTCAGTTATCTGCCAGTGCAAACCCTTTAGCTTGTAAAGGCACCCTCACTTTGTTTTCCCAACCCTTTGATTGTGCTCACTTTGTTTTCGTAACCCTTTGATCGAGCCGCAAAGTTGATACTTGTTCATTGTTCAGTGCCAAGTAGAGTCCTATATTAAGCTGACAGAATTTATTTGAACTTCCTGTGATCATGCCGCACAATTGACGCCGGTTCAGTGAATACTGCTAAAAAGAAATCAAAGCCGGCTTCCCTTGCTCGGCCGACTTTGTATATAAAAAATCTGCACACTTAAAAGAATCCAAAGTCGGCTTCCAGGGTCTGCTTGCTTTGTAATAAAATAGGCCATATGACTTCTAATGAACACAGGAGAAAGTATAACTTAAGTAAAATATGTGGAGAGAGAGAGAGAGAGAGATTTACGGATGAAAGCTACTGAGCTAGATAGTGAAGGTACAAAATGAAAGATAAACATGCTAATTCCGAAACCCAAAACCTTTTTATTTATACAACAATGATCACTGAACATAATCCAAAAACCGCTGAACAGACATGCATACCAGTACTATATTTAATTAAAATCCTTCAAGCTGTCCAAATTCTTAATTGCCCACTCGACCTCCTCAGGCTCAAACCCATCAAACTCGTCATTTTCACTGTCGCTGACAGTTTCAACACATTCAGTATTTCTTATCACATTGTCCTCACAACCATTCAAGTTATTGTTAATACCGCACACTTTAAACGATTTTCTTATCAGATCTGGCTTGTCCTGGTCGACCTATGGGCCTCGTAGGTGAATTTTTAGGCAAAGGATTTTCTTTCCATGCAAGAGGCAAAGCATCTTCGCTACTTGAGTATCTTACTACAAACTTATCCATCACGGCTGAGATGTATAATGTGGTTTATTTTGTTTTATTTGTATTCCCCTTTATATATGCTAAAATAGTACAGTAACAATGAATGTGAGGAGTCACTTTTATTGTAACAATGTGTGATAAGTTTTCCATTCAAACTGTTCCATTGTTTCAATTTATTTTCGAAATTGCTGTGAATACCGGTAAAAAGAAACCAGAGTCGGCTTCCCTAGGTCGGCCTACTCTGTATATAAAAAATCTGCATACTTGAAAGAATCCAAAGTCGGCTTCCGGGGTCGGCTTGCTTTGTAATAAAATAATCTTTGTATTTGATAGCCGAAGTCTCTACCAGGTGTGTTTATTCACCACCCAAGCATCTATTGTTTGCCACCTGTCATTATAATTGATGTTTGCAGGGTAAATACATGGGTGCAACATCATACACAGCATTAATTGTCTTTAAGAATATTTTTTTTGTACAAGGGTAACCCATGCTAGCAAAAATGTTGTCATTTTCACTCACAGTTAATGTATTTACTAATAATGATTTTTATTTGCGAAATATTATTACATTGTTAACCTGGATATAATACACTCTTGGTTATTTTGCACCATACACCGGATCATGCGTGAATTGCTGATGCCTTCAAGCAATCGGTTATTTCTCGATCTCTCTCTCTTTCTATTGTTTGTGATTTTGCTGGATCCAATTTTCAGTTTGATAATATACCGGTATTCAAACTTCTTAGGACAGCCAAACATGATTTGTTTATCTATATTCACGTCAATAAAATAATGTGTCAGTGTTGTTACCGGACATAATCTATACACACGACCGGTACTCTACATTACCAGACCATGTCGTGTTAGTGGATACATTAGTGATAGTGGATACGTTTGTGTCTTTTATACATAAATTGCTTATGAAGAACAAAAAAGAGGAATAAATAAGAACAGTACAAGGTTAGTTTCTTTCAGTTTATTATCAAATAAACGTTAAATTTACCTACCTTATTGTAACATGAAGTGCGGGGGGGGGGGGGCAGCAAATTAAACACAATTTGTTTCGGTTCTTAAGTTCTGGGACATATGATCTAGTTGGAAAAAAGTTTAACCATAAGTTATGGGACAGGAAAAAAATCATTTATTTTATCTTGTCCCAAGATATACGGTAAATACGGTACTGTAAATGCCTGGGATGTTGGTCATTCAAGTAAGAATATTCCAGTACCTGCATATACTGTCATATGCAAAACTACCAGGCACTCACAAACAATAGACATGGATGACAACAGTGACAATGAAGATGAAACCATCCGGTTTCAACTTGCCATCTCAAAGACACAGATCTCTGATAATTTTCCCAACACAGTCAAGAGAAAAAGCTCAGATGATATTGTTGTGGTGAAATCCCGATCAGGTGTTGCAACAGTACCATCAGTTACCTTGGAAAGGTTAAAGTCAGGAAATATTGGATTACTGGGAAGGACAAAAAGAAAAACATTAATTATGAAAGCATCAAAACCCAAAGGTGATGACACTAAAGACAATGAATCTGGTAAGCGTTCAGTTGATTGTGATCAATCTGCACATGAGTCTGAGTCATCCAGAAGAATAACAGATGTGAAAAATTTTGAAAAGCTGAAATCATGCACAAAATGTGATTATGAAGGGACCAATTTTGCAGATGTTACCAACCATTTAAGAACTTCTCATGAAATTGAGACCCCTTTAAGGTGTGATGTTTGTGAGAGAAAGTTTGATCGTCTCAAAGATCTGAAATTTCACTTAAATAGAAAACATGGCCCATTTGAAAAGGGAGGTGATTTCCGATGTGAAAAGTGCACAAAATCTTTTCATAATGAAGCAACCCTAAAGTGGCACATGAGTTACTTCCATAGGGAGAGAAAAAATGAGCCGAAAATGGCTAAATATACATGTGATCTTTGTGGTTTTAAGAGCAAGTCCTTGGAAACACACTATCAACACCGAATCAAAGTCCATAATGAAGAGCTGAAATGTCAAGAGTGCAAGAAATCCTTCACAAGGGCTACATATCTTCTCAATCATATGAACATTGTCCATTCCACAGCAAAATCAGCAGCATGTGAATACTGTGGTAAGCACTTTACACACCAACGTTATTTGAAGAGCCATCGACAAAGGCACACTGGTGAAAAAAAAACATGTTTGCCTAATTTGTGGGTCAAAATTTTTAAACTTAAGTGCATTAAAGTCACATCAAGAAACTCATAAAACGGAAGAAGAGAAGGAATATAAGTTTGTCTGCCCCCATTGTGGCAAAAGATATTTGAGTAAGGCCAACTTTGATGATCATCTTAACAAACACACTGGTGATAAGCCATATTCTTGTGAGGTTTGCCATCGGAAATTCGGTTTCAGAACTATGCTTGCAAAGCACAAAATATTTGTTCATTCAACAGAGAGGCCATTTAAATGCAGCTATTGTGAAAAGTCGTTCAAATTTGAAAGACTTTTGCGCAACCATTTGGTCACTCATACAGGACAAAGTAACTTTGTCTGTGACATTTGTGGGAAACCATTCTCAACAAAGTCCACATTGAAGAACCACCAGCCTAAATGTAAAGGTGTAACATTGAAGAATCAGCTGACTCATGTTGTTTCTTTGGATCCAACAAAGACATTCATTATTTATTCTGATGTTCCGAATTTGAAATTGGATGCCATTAAAGTAACAGATGCTTCAGTAATCACACATACAGCTAGTGTTATCTCAGGTGAGGAAGATAACATCACTTTTGCTTTAAATAGTTCAGGGGGTATTGCAGATGGAGTCAACATCTCTACATTAAATTCAGCTCCTGAAATTGAAGAAGCCGGAAGGGAGAAAACTGAAATTCAAACAGGGGAGGTAACTCAAACTCAACGGTCTGGTATTGACAGTGGAAGTGGAGCTACCACCATTGAGAATCAAATGCTTGACATTCAAACAAACAATAAAGCGAGCCTCCAGGAGACTCAGATGAATCAGGCAGAAATATATGTATGTAGTGAGTGCTCTGCTTCATTTGAAAGCTATGAAGAAGTCGAAACTCACGTTTCCACTATGCATATTGCACAGCAAGCCATTGATCCAGCACAGGATGTTCCACAGCTGGATCAGGGGAGAGAAGGTTATACAGACTGGGGAGACATGGACATTGTGAGAGAGGTGGATTATTCCTAAAGATCACAGAGATTTATCATATATGTTTTAATAAAAGTCTGCGGGGAGTACATTTTTATAAAAGAGGGACATGTATTAGAATACCAGATTGAACAGACCTTAGCTCAGAAAACTGCTTGTGTACTATGTTTTAATCATTGCTTTTTTGTGTATAGAAATGCAAATCACTTTTTTGGATATAAATATTTTTTAATTGCTCTTTCATAACGAACTTGGACTACACTCTTAGTTGATATAAACTCTGCAGGGCTAGCATTTTTCAATATTTTAAGTTTCTGAACAGTGCATTTTTCATTGGGATCTTTCTTGTCATTGAATGTTTAATTTGTTTTTTAAATGAACATGCATTAATTTTTTTTCCAAAAATGTTTTAAATCTAGTCTGCAGTTATGGAATGAATGTTACTTATCCATTGTATATGTTTAGACTTATCATTTTCAAGAATATTTTAAGAAGCTACATCAAATGCGTGTACATGTATCTAAATATACTGCTAGCCAAAAGACAATTCTAAAATCAAGCACTGATGTTATTCCAGGTACTTTGATTTGCTGGCCCATCATAACTAGTTATTCTGTTATATTAATGAGTAGTCAGTGAAACGAAGATCAGAGAACAAAAGTTACCTCCACTGAAATTTCAAAAGTGTTCTTGGTTAATATTAATCAAGAAGAGGTTCCATATATATACCTCAGAATTATAATTCTTTCTTTCCAGCATGTATTTTTTTGCCAGTCATTCTCTAACATTATTGTTATTCACTGATTTCTATTTATTTATTTATTTATTATTTATTGTTGTGGTTGTTGCTGAGAAAGTCTGTACAGTAAGCTTTTAAATTGGATCTGCCTGACAAAATTTTTTTTATGCTTAATAAATGTGTTCCTTGCAATATAATTCCTGCAAATATTGCCATAACATTCTTCATAAACCCTTTAAACTTTGTTTTTGGAAAAAAGAACTGTCATCGACCCCAAAGTTATAAAGACTCTAAACCTGCCATGATTTTTTTTTCTAGACTAAGTTAGTTATGGAAACAAAAAATATACTGAAAATCTTAGCAATGAAATAAACTCAAATGAAGCTAGATATCTTTGTGACACATTTTTGGCACAGATTTCATTGTGGCACAGTTGTGGCATTTACTTGGTTTACTCGGGCTGAATTTTGGTTTTGGCACATAATGTTATACAAAAGGAACCATAATATCTTTCGGCACACTTATAGCAAACAAATGCTACTTTCTGGCAACAAGAGTTTGTGTGCCAGTGGGCTAAAAGTGTGCCACTAGTAACACACTCTTGTGCACTTCTGGAACACACTTATGGAACACACTGATTAATGTGTAACAACTGTGCTGCAATCTTGCAGCAAACTTTTCATTTCTGTAAGGGTTATGCTATGAATAAAACATGGTAAACTATATACTTGTAATTAGAAAATGTTTATGTCATTTTCTCGTTGCCGCATTATGATTCTGAAGGTTGCCATAGTGCTCCTAATGTACCATTCTGAAGTTTTTGTCATAAATGCGACAATTTTAGTCACAACTTGGAGCACTGAAGTTAGACTTATGTACTGATATACCACTGTTAAGTAAAAACTACTTTTCAGTTATGAAATAAGTCTTGTGAATGTGTGGTCTTTAGTCTGATTGGAGGAAAAAAAATTGTGGCATTAACTTGTTTTAGAATCCTTCAGTGTCTTAAAGTACTTGAAAATTAAGGGGAAACAATGACCTGATGTCAAACTCTTGCATTACATTTGACTTTTATTTCACTCCACTCAATCTTGATGTAAATTTACGAAATATAATGGAGCAATTGTTCTCATCACTTGTTTTTAGACCCCTGACTTCTTACACAATCTGATATCATTTTGTATTAAAACTTTCTTACGAGTTTACTGAAGTCTTTGAAGTTTCATATTCTTTAATTTTTCACGGAGCTATGTCCATACATTATAAATATTTCAGTTAATTAGTGTCTCTGTGCAAACTCTGTGCCAATTGTCTGTATTGTGTATGTTTTGCCTTGTAGAATTAAGCTTGCGAGAATGCCAAAAATATGCAAACTGTTGCATAAAAGAAAGTTGGTTTGTGTACTTAGTAAATATGAGTAAAAAATTGGTAAATATAGCACTTTGCATGTTGTTAACTGCAATGATCTCGATTTTATTAAAGTTAACCTTTGCACATTTATCTTCTATGTGTTTGTTTGTTTGCTTGTTTGTTTTCTGAGGTTCCAATTGCTTCATCGTAAAGTCCATCAACTGTCCATGTCTGAGAATTTTAAAACCCCAGTATACGTCTATGCTAACCATGTATACTAGCACATGGATTGAAAAAAAAGGCCTTTCAATCACTCTTCTCTATTCTATTTCCATGAGTTGTCTTATTCTATTTTTATAGATATTAGGTCACGACCTGAGAGAATTACAGTTGAAAGGATGGTAGTGTTCCAATTAACATAAGGAGATAGTAACTGCAACAAAACCTGTTATCTTGAACCAAAGAAAACTTAAATTTGTCCCTAAATTTTAATAGAAACCTGTTTATGGCATAGTCTATAATAATATATGTGAAACTTCATTGTGTAGGTGGCCATTTAGTGGAGAGGCGATTAATATGGTGATTTTATGTCAAGCCAAATTACTATTTATTCCAAAAAACTATATATCTTATAAACTTTATGAGATATCTGGTACATTTTTTATTTAAAAATTTTTATTTTAGGATAAGGAGATAAATATCTGATATATTTTATAAGATATCTTGTACAGTGTTTCAGATGGTTCAGACTAGGCCCAGGACAATTTTCATGAAGCTTCTCAGAAACTCAAGACAATCTAGAAAATGTCAGGACCTGTTACTGAATGACACTGGTGTTCAGGTGCTTCACTCCTACTAATGATTGATTGTTGTTTGTACATGTAATACAGAATATGTAATTGAGAATTTATGAATTTGGTTGTATCTGCAATATTTGTAAAATTGTTGTGTGAGTAAAACTTATGTTGACCCAAAACTTCTTTACTTTTTAATTAACAAAATTTTTGAAAATATATTTGTTTTAAAAATTTGAATGGAAAGTAAATACTTTTGAAAACCCCAATAACTTTAAAATTAAATGAAGGATTTCAGTGGATTTTACCTGCATGACATTTAGTTTAGGCTGATGCAAGATTCTTCGAGAAAATTTAACATTTTTTAAAACAGTTTAAATGCTTAATTTAATGGCTTACACACATACCTATTTAATTGTAGTATAAATATGTAACAATATCACAGAAATATAATTAATACAATAATTAGATGGATACATAATATTTAAATATTAATGAAAACACAAATTCATGTTGTAATTCATCAATTATAACCAGTGCAGTCTTTTGTTTTATGATAACCAGGCAGTGAGATTGGAAAATTGACCGAAAGAGTTTTTAGAGCCCTTGAATATAAAACTTTTGAGCATCAAAATCGAATATATTTTATGGCAAGGATAAATGCTAACTGTAGTAAAAACATATCCAGACTGGGTGAGATGATTATCTTGTACATTGCTGCAGACAACATAGCAACCAGCATGCATAATTGCATTATGCTTTATAAATTGTGTGAGATATCAAATACACTTACAGATGAATGCAGGATCCTATTGAGAAGTGTCAGTGAACCTTACTGTATATACTTGCTTATAAGTTGAGTCCAGCTGCAAACAACATAGACCCAGATCTGCTGTCGCATTTTGCTAATTGCCAATTTTTGTATTGTTTTATTTAGAGACATTGGTTAAGATTAATTACTGTGACACTAATTTTGCCAATCTCTAGAAATGTGTTTCCAAGGCTATGATTTCATTTTACTCAATCATATTAAGTCCTTTCAATTTTATGTTTTTCATTATTATATCTACTCAAGTCTCCTTGTATCTCTCACTCTCTCTCTCTCTCTCTCTCTCTATCTCTCTCTCTCTCTCTCTCTCTCTCTCACACACTCATACACACACAAATACTATATAAAGTAGGTTAACTTTTGGGTGAAAAGTAGTCTGGGTCATGGAAAATTAGTCATGGTCATGGAGGTGTGGTCTTTGAGGTTATGTACATGAGCACAACAGGTTAGGAGAAGATTTACATTAGATGGACCCAGTGTTAAGTTATGTACCCAAACTTTATGTAAATTATTGATTGACATTGCAAAAACGGTCTCATGGTAGCACTAGAGGTCATATTTTATGAAAGAAGTTCATAAAAATTATCAAGTCAGATTGGCCGGGAGCCTTCAGCTCGCTAATAAATGTTAAAATCCCCAGGACCCTCATCTAGAAAGCAGAGGACCCCCTAATCAATTATCCAACTGAAAAACCAACTTCTTTCTATTTAGTTACTTTCATGATACAGAGAAAACAATTCTAACATGAAAAGTTCAACTTTTATCTTTTTTAAATAAATGTAGGTGTGGCAGATGTATCGAACAAGTTTGCTTACTTGCTGTATTTAGACTGCGTGTGAAGTATGCTACAGGCCCTGTGTCAACATTTTTTAGCCAAAAATATCTTCAAGATCATCTTTGCCATATTTCACTACATAATGTAAAATGAAAACACAACGACAATATGTCAGCATATTTGAAGTAACAAAACAGGTGCAAGATTAAAGATATTCTGACTATTTAATTGAAGTCAGATGTGTAAATCCGTGGACACAAGGCTGTTCATATCTGGGTTTTTGGTATTGTTAACAAATATAAATGGAGACGAGGTCAATAACATATTAACTAATTGTTGGAGGGTTGACGTTATATACAAATTTAGAACTAAACTTGCTTGCTTAACTATTGTTATAATATATATATATATATATATATATATATATATATATATCTGGCATAGGTGATAAAACAAAAATGTCACAACCAATCTCAACACAGCAAAATTCACACTTGATTGACAATTAGTATATGATCATCTGCAATATAAATGATGTCTTGTCTGATTATGTGTAATATAAATGATGTCCTGTGTCTAGTGTGAATTTTAGTGGCTATACAAACACTACTTTGTACTATTCATCTTAACCCAGAAAATAACATATTGAGTGCAGCTGTTTGAAAATGGCTATGTGTAACAACTAGTACTGTGTCATGTCAAAAGTAACATATTGCCCTGGCTACAAGAGCAATGTTTGTTTGATAACCTAAACACTTTCGAACTTCCCATGAAATTTGATATTACCTATTTCCTCCTCCTGACATCATAGACCTAAAATCAATGTTTCTGAGGCTTATGATTTCATGCCCTACATCCCAGTGTAGACAAAAAAAAAATAAAAAAAAAAAATAACTGGTTTGATCTTGTCAAACTACTAAATATTGATTTGTCGAATTTTATAAAAAATCAAATAGCAATATTAGGTTAATTACTAAAAAATTCTTTTCCAGTCAGAGGAGATTCAAACTTTGAGCTAAAGGAAGACAGTATTATCCTTGTGTATTATGAGATGAAGAAACACACAGTAGCTGAGGCGAATGACCCTTAGCACGATGATGTGATTATCTATCGAAGTGAGATACAAAATTATTGACACGTTAGTGCAACTGTGTTGCATACACACAAATATAAAGACCAATTTCCAGTAAAGCACTCTAGCTCTTCATAAATGATTTGAGTCCAATTTCCTTATATGTCCAAAAGTGTTTTTACAGAAAAGTTATGCATATGCTGTTAGAGGAAAGACTGTCTTTTCTTTATAGTTATGCATGATTATCATGAATGTATGCAATCAGGTTAAAAATACTTTTCACCCACTACATAAGCAACCTCCAGCTCTCTCGTCATCATCACCATCATTAGCAGCACCATCATCATTGTTGTTATTCATCATTATTCCATTATTTCAATTTATATAATTTATTTTCTTCTTCTTCTTTTTCTATAATAATAATCATATTATTATTAGTAGTAGTAGTAATATTGTTCTTCTTGTTGTTATTATTATCATTGTTATTGGTGTTGTTTCTATGGTGGCTTATCATAGGGGAACTAGTAATAATGTGTGAGACCAACTTGTAATCACATAAAAACTAACAAGCATATTTATATATGTTTTAATATTTTGTTATGTACAAAGTGTTACTTTTGATGCACACTGTGTTGCTTTTGTATAAGTAATGCTCAGCAAACCATGGTGATGAATCATTGTAGATTAGCCTAGCATGGTCATGGCAATAAATCTCTTAATTGTCAGTAGTTTAGAGTTGTTTCTTTTTGTTCATTTTAACGGCTCTTGAAACACATTATTGACTATATCATGCCAAGGAAGTAGGAACTAAGCGCCTTTCCAAGGACACACCAATGCAGACGACCTGGGATGGCCTTAGCGAGTATTGAACCCGCGACCCTTGGAATTCGAGTCTAAGGCTAAATCAACTGAGCTACCGTGACTCCCTGTAACCAGGACAGACCTGGTCCGTCAAAATCAGAAAACTTCTATATGAGACTGTGACATATTTTCGAATAGGTAATAGGTGTGGCAACAAGGAGTGAGACAATCGAGGTAATCTTTTTTTTAAAGAAAACCTACCCCCGCCCCCCCCCCCCCAAAAGCATGTCCCAGCATAATAATACGATGATTATATTGTACTTTTCTAAATAGCACTCCAAAAAAGAAAAGCTATCAGGCACTACTAATTAACAGTGTAAATTAAGAAATTGTTTTAGAACATATTCTCTGTTGTGTGGGTATGTAGGAACAAACACAAGATATTCTCTACACTACTTTTTTTATATACACAAGTAGTATAGTAAAGTGGGGATTCTGGAGTCAAAAGTGATTTTTCATCAGGATATATTAGGAAACGATCTTGAAAGCACATTTACAAAAGTTTTTATTTTTTTGAAAATCCATCTTGCCATCCAAATTTTTGAAGATCATTTTTCCTAAAAAAAAATTGTTAAAATTTTTAAAAACTAAAACAAGATCGTTTCCTAATATATCCTGATGAAAAATCACTTTTTGATGTCCAGAATCCCCACTTTACTACACTACTAAAATATATTTTTTACAATAAATCTAATTCTGCTAATAGCTCATCAAAATTATCAACAGTCTTTGATGGATTAAATCATATTGCAAATGTATCAACACCATTTGAACAATATCTCTTATCATCAAAATTACTTAAACCTAGTTTATGAACAACATTTGTCTCAATTTTATGCTTATGTGACCTCAATGTTGCCATGGAAATTCTTTTTCACTCACCTTCTAAAGCACTTTTATAATTTTTAAACTGGATAATACGGTCAACAACATTCTTCTTTATTCCTTTTGCTCTTTTCTTTACTAAATCTGATTCTAACAGAATAGCGTACATCTTACTCCTTAGACCTACAAACTCGGCTATAGGTATAAAATTCGTTTCATCTTTAAGCTTTCCTATTACTTTCTTATTATCGTCACAATGAAAGACAGAATCTTTTGGAAAGTCTGATAGATCAAAGTGTTCTTTGTTCTTGAACATATCAGAGTAAAAGTCATCTGTATAAACTAAGTAACATAAACTATCGGTGTCAGTAAACAACAGTTCACAATCTGGATATTGATTCATCATGTAATTATGATGAAAGTTGTACATTACTATCTTTGAAAGATCCAGAACTGCAGCACCAACATAAATAGGTTTATTAAGTTTCAAATTAATTTTTCTTTTATGAACAACAATTAAGTTCTCATTAAAGATTCTCATACTAACAAACGTGTCTTCTGCAACAACTTTATTTCTTCTTTCAACGTTATTAATTATTTCAATATTATCATGTGTCCTGATAGTTTCCATAGTTTTACCATAAACAGAATTGTTCATTAACTTGAACAAATCTTGTTCAAACTTTGATGTTGCAATAGCTCCAGTACAACTCCTGTGAAGGAGAAACATACAACTTCGCTATGGGTAGATATGTTGTGAGATATCCCCAAGGTCATGCGAGAGCGGGGGAGGATGATCGACCAAAACGGACAGACCAAGGATATAAACACGCCTGATCAACGGACAACGATCACGATTACGGACACATCTAGAGTCTGCAGTTGTGGCAAAACATGTAAAAACGACTTAAAAATGGCTTCAAATTCACCGTACCAAGATGGGCTGTCCTCTGATCCTGAATCTAGTACAACGCACAGGGCAACCTGGTGAGACGGAGGAGGAGATGGACAGGATATACACCAAAGTGTCCAGCACCTCCAAGTGCTATAGGATGAAAACGAGCTCAGAAACAAAGTGGAGAGTATAGATGCCTTCTGTGAATTTGAGCGGGAGATAGGAGTTGGATATTTAGAGAAAGGCTACAACGGTAAATGAGAGTGTTAGTCAACAGAAACTAAGAGTGAAATGGCCTGTGAGTTCCAACAAAACAGCATGGAGACAGTTTGATGAGGACGTAGACCAACTACTGGAAGTAACATGAGCAGGAAGTGTTGACAGAAAGGTAGAAACCATGGCCACCATCATCTACAGTATGGGAAAAGATTGGTTTGGAATAGATGAAAAGAAGAAGAGAAATACATTGCCAAAAGAAAACCGTAGACTTTGGGAGATTGCAAACATAAGAGCAGAGCTGCGGAGGCTGACAAAAAGGTATCGCAATGCAGTGGATAAAGAGAAAAAGGGGCCGTGGCTTTGCAGCACAGACCTTTTGGCGTGCCTTGGGAGTCGTCGGGATTACAGGACCTAGCCGCAGGAATTTAGTAACCAAGGTTGGCAAACAGGCGGAGGAAGCCTCACATTGGATTTGGCGGAAGAGAGAGGAGCGATGGAAAAGCTAATCGGTTCGGATCAAATCAGTTGGCGCACCCCTGGAAAGTGTTGTGGGTGAGCGCCGAAACGCTCTAGGATAGAGGATCCCCACCTGATGATGGAACCGGTTGCAATGCAGAACTGTATTCATATATATATTTATATTGACATACATGTAATTTTGCTTCCTTCTAATGTTATTGTTATTTTCAGTGACTGTAAATTTCGTATGTTTTCTGTGCTTGAAAGAATAGATTTTGTAAATACAAGTATTTTCGCTTAAGAAAATAAAAACTGTGAAGTTCTAGTCATTTGGAAAGTCATTTGTTATCACTTATTTGATTTGGTAATCACACACACACACACACACACACACACACACACACACACACACTCGTTGTTAAAATCTTCACGTTTAAATTACCTTGAGTTATGTATTACGAAAAGCAAGAGAGGGAAGAATGTTAAAGAACTTTCAGACCGAAGACTGTTCAGTTTAAAATCCCTTAAATCTTAGTTTGTTTCTTTTTTCCTTTGTTTAGCAATAGGCCAAATTGCTTCATACAAGTTAAGCTTCTCACCTGATCCTCGTTAAATATCTGATGCAGTCCAAGTATGAATAACTGTCAGGGAGTCTTGTTATTCTCAGTTCTCAATTTATGATTGTTCCATGAATTCATAAATTGGAATAGTCTGTCATTTATCACTCTTCTGTATACATACTGCAAGCAGAAAATGTTTTTCTCAGAATCTGGATCAAGAGGACCTTGGACTTCCAATGATACAAAAAGTTCATAAAATAAAGAAAGCACAGCATTATACACATCACGCCAGAGTCTCTCTATCCTCGTATTGTGGACACTTTTTCCGGTTAGAAAACTTCCCCTATTAAGGCCCCGACGAGCGTGTGAGAGCATGTATTGAGCCACTTCACGGTTTTCATCGCACTCGGAAAGGAAGGCCCCATTTGGAAACTGCCTCAGTAAAATGGTTTAAAAGTATTGAAGCCCTATTATCACAGTTGCAAGCTAGGTATACAATGAGTCTCGCGAAACTATCGATGCATCCGTGTATTACAAAACGCCATCTGCAGAATATAAGTATATTGTAAGAAAAGATAAGAAAAATTATTGTTTTACATCAAGCAGAAGGATATGACAATGACAGACGAATGTATTATTAATTTTCTAATATAAAGTATTATCAATCAAACATTGCTTGCTCTCTCACTCTCGCCTGTCATCCACCCATCCTTTACAATCTGCATATATGCTTAAATTGAACTTCAGTTATTAAGACATTTGAAAGTTGCTAACTAATGTATTATAATAGAAGAAAATCACATGGAGTGTTGCTAGCAAGTTTACTAATGAATTGATTGTCAACACATTCTTCATTCACTCCTATTAAAAGTTGCAGTTTTTAGATATTTTTTAATATACATAGTTAGGAATTAAAGGTGTCATATCTTAATCAAACATGAATTCTAAATGACAAAATAACTTATCTAGATCCATTAGAATGTCATACCCAACCTACCCTAAAATATGAAATAAAATTTCTCTCCTGTCTTCATACTTATAACAAGAGCAGTAAAAAAAAATTCATCCTGTGTTTTTTACACAATCGGTGCAATATTTAGCATCTCTTGGAATAACAGCTGTAAGGTAAGGGCGAGTTTCAACTGCGACAAATTTTGAAGCTGTTTTTTTTCTCCAAACTTAATAATAGGTATCTCTCAAATAATCATTGTTTTGATTTTGCTAGAAACAGATAATGTAGGACTTATATTTATACTGTTTTTCCACCACACATATCTTTCTGAACGTTTTTGTTTTTGGCATGTATAAGTTTATCTGTTGAAAATGTGCTAGAGTTTTCCAAACCATATTCAGATCCTAAATATCTGAATATGTTTTTGAGAGCCTTAAGCCATAAGGACGTATCACTGTTTGTGTTTTCTTGTACACATTTGTATGTAAGGGAGTCCTGAGAGAGTTCTGATAGATGTAACCAGTATTGTATTGTTTGTACAATGATGTTTATGTCGGGGATATTTCCCCAAGTCGCTGTTGCTAAATTTATTAATGTCCAAAGTAAAATTGCAAACTTCTAATAAATAGTTTGTGTCATATACATTTGTATCATATGACTTCTCTATGCAGTAATCAGGGTCTAGTTTGTGAAGTTTACAAGAGCAAGACCCCAAATTTCACAAAACATACGTTGTAATAAGTCGAATATAAAAGTTTATAAGCTTAAACCCTACCTTAGCATTTATGTCCATATAGGGAAGTTTCTGCTTCATCATAAATATTGCTTTTTTGAGGTATATGATAAAGTTTACCAGAGCTTTTAATGATTGTACTAAGATACTTACATTCTCTGCAAACCTCAATACGATTATTGTTTATTTTAAATTGCCAATTATTGGTAAGTTTACCACCTCTATTAAATATGACTTTCAGTTTTGTCAGTGTTAAGAGTTAGACCCCAACTATTTACATATGAATCAAGTTTATGTTGTGCATTTTGCAAACCATGACTTTTATAGATCCTGATAATAACAATATCATCTGCACACATTAAGCAATTAATATTCGTAATACGACAAGATCACATGCTGAATAGAAAATGTCTGCAAGCGTAGTTGTATTTCATAAACTTGGCGCACTACCATATGTGATTTCAAACATGGTAGATACTATAATGGTACAAATGGGGAAAATAAACACTAAATTTACGCTTGACTAAATACAGATCAACATGAATTTGATATGACTAATAATACTTACATAAACAGATAACTAATTGCTGTAGATTGATCTGCTGTGATGATGCCCTTGCTGAAATCTCATGCTCTTTAGCACAATACGTCATATATATCCGAATCTATTTAAGACAACTGACTGGATTGTTCATGCCGAACTTCTAGCCTCTCAACAAAAATATGTTCATAATTGAAAGGTTTTTACTGGAGAATAGCTATGATTTAGAAAGACTGAGTTTTGAGTAAAATTATGTGTCTTTTAATTTTAGGATTTCAAAAGCAGGCATTAAATTAATAAAACTTTCGGGACTGATAATTAGAATTACACACAACTTTGTTGTTAGCACATATTATGTAACTGAGTAGAAAAATACCTTATCAGTTTGTGATTGCCATCCATATGCCACAAGGCAAGAGGTGACGGAACGGAATAAACCCTTCGCTGTATACACCGTAACTGTCTCATTTGTTGTCCGACCTGATCTACAGTTCTAACTGCTCTCCTTATTCTCTCTCTTTGTACATGGATGCTTTGTGAAATGAGATGACCTTCGATTGTCTTTAAACCTAAACCAATGAGTGATTCAAAAAACACGACTACTAGTATTTGAATTCATAAAACTTTCAAGACTGAAACTTAACCAGAAGCTGACATAATTTGTCTAGAAGTTTCTGGATTAGCTATTTTCCTTCACACAAAAATTTAATATATATATATATATATATATATATATATATATATATATATATATATATATATATATATATATATATAAATACGCCTGTACAAATTTTAAAGTTTTAGCTTGAGAGAAAATATGATTTTAAAAAACTGAGTTTTTAGTAACATTCTGAGACTTTTAATTTTCTACTCGAAGCCAGGCATGGAATTCATTAAACGTTCGAGACTGATACTGAGAAAATACTATAAACTTTGAGGTCCAATATCTCGAAATGTATTAATGATAAACTGCATGCAATTTTCACGTGAGTGAGTTGTAATGTTTTAGAAGTTGGTTGAAAACTGTACACCCAAAATAACAAAATCTCTCAAACCCCAAAAAAGTTTATATTCCAGACAATTAGACAAGACCACCACAGCATAATACATATATACAATTGGACAAAACACATAGCGCATAACTTAAAATACAAGAAAGCAAAGGGTTTTAAAATGGCAGTAATTAAAAGTGAATGTAGTATTTAGGTAACTACAAAAAAACATAGGTTAGGATGATCCTAAGGATGGAAAAAAACCCCACAAAAATTAGACTAAAAGCTTGCTGAGATGAAGATTATGCCTTTCTTAAAAAAGGAAGGAGCCAATAGGGTACTTGATGGCACATAAGACAAGGCCAGTAAAACAAAACGGTAACACCTATATTAGTTGTCATCATCATGGCAGGAGAGTTGGGGGCAGGTGGATATAATTAGCAGATATTACATTTACAATCTTTATAAATCCATAATAAAATTAATGATCTCAATGAATTAAAATTAAATGGTCTCTAAGGTGCTTGGGTAGCTCATTGCATAGAACGGAAGCTAGATATATGAAAGATTTTTGCCATATTTTGAGGTTTTAATTCTTGGAACATCTAAAATATTTAATATCTAAAATTGTATTTATTGTATTTAAAACATGTCAAATCATCTAAAACATTGGAGAGCGCACTTATTCAGAATTTGAAAAGTCTCGAAAAGCCATAACCTTAAGTCTGCGCATCTTCAGGGTTGGCATTTCTGCCTTAAGTAAGAGTTCATGATAACTGCTTGTGTAATCATCATAGACAAATCTCAAAGCACGCTCTTGAAGTTTTGCAAGTTTAGTAGTGTTCATGTCACTGCAGAAATTCCAAGCTAAGGGACGGAAGTTGAAATTGGATAGGATAAATATTTGCAAGATTGTCAGTTTGTTGAGTCTAGTTAACTTCTGACCAATACGTTTCAAGACGAGATAGTTGCCTTGAAGCTTTCCAACAAAGATTTGTACATGTAAATTGAATTGCAGTTGGTAGTCAATGTCAATTACTAGTAGTCAAACTATTCCTTCACAGTTTATGAAAACACTGCTTATGTTACTACCTGTGTTACTTCAGATCCTAACTACCATGTTTTTTTTCAAATGAAAATGAGAGTTTTTAATATATATCAGTTATTGTTTACAGTTTGAGCCCCATTCCGAAATATCTCCAACCGCTAGTCGGCGATTGGGCTTTATTGGGCAAAGTTACTGTACAACCAATGGACATATGACCAGGAGTCATTACAAAGTGAGGGTCATTAATTAATCACAGAAAGAATTGGGGAAAAGTAATTTCCCACCCCTTATGGAATTTACGAAATTTATAAGTGTAGAACAATATATACCTTCATGGTCATACATTACAAGTATTTGCACTTAAAATATAGAATGCTTTTATTTGAAGAAAGAGGCTCCTTAGCTGAACGAGGAAAACGGCTTATTATTGAATGCACCATCGATGTTAACTCATTATCACTTATATCACTGAATCGTACCCTATGTGTCAAGCTGAATTTTGCTAGTCTCCGCTCTACAGTTCTCCTGCTTACCTCAATCAAAGTTGCCATATCTCTTGATGTAAAGTAATTTTCTGGAGAAAAATTAATGAAGACTTGATTACAAATAATGTTCCCAAACACGAGAAATATTTTCCCTATAAAGGTTTATGTCATGTGGACATGATAGAGAGGATACAAAGCAGCTAGTAATGTCTCCAATACAACCTTCCAGTGTATGAAAACCCTGAACAGTCCAAATAGACATATTTTAGTTATATGTTTTAGTATATGATAAAACACGTTTTCATGTGTCAAACGTTTGCATGAAGAAAAAGTTTGAGCCCGAGCGCTAGCACGAGGGTTCAAAGTCTTCCGAGTGCTTGGGCAAACGTTTGCACACAGCATAACGTGTATACTGTATAGTATCGTTATTCTTACATGTTGCATAACGTGTATACTGTATAGTATCGTTATTCTTACATGCGGAACTGGCCCAATCGTGTGGGAAGTGTTTTTAAAGTGATGCAGATACCCTCTGAATATAAACTGTGAGACAGATATCTTACAATTTTTACAGCATGTGGAAACCAAAATAATATTTATTTTAAAAAAGAAAATAACATATCAACGGTTATTTTCAGACGCAGATGATGCATTTTTGTGATTACATCCGATTTTTTTATACTTCTCATTTGGTGAAAGTTTTTCGTTATCAAATCATTTTTTCTTATAATGTACGGTGGTAAAAATGTTTATTGTAGAATATTATTTGCAAAGTCTTTGACAATAGTACATATTAAATTTCAATAAAGGGTTCTTTAGTTACTACTCAGTGGATTTTAGTTAATTGATGTTTGCCAGTTATCAGTCATCGGTGTTCTTTCATACACAGTTTAAATCACAATTCCAAATAATATTTCAGGATAAAGAAAGCATTTATCCAGACGGACGTACATATCGATGCAGATATATACTCAAGAAAATATGTCGTGTATTACAATTTGGAAAACTATCAATCCTTTAAAAGGGCATCCAGATGATCTGCCTGCATGACGAAGCACTATCAAATATTTTAGGTGAACATTAGAAAAACAATTAAGATGTAAACAATGAACAAGGCTGTGGGTGTTTTTGGGGGAAACAATGGGACATGTAAAATTACATAATATATAACATGTTAGTGTGTCAGCTATGTTATAGGATTACCTATGAAGAAATTTAGTTGTTCCTTTCCTATGTCATAAGAAGGTCTGCCCATGTGCCCAATATAAACTTGCAAGGTTCTGTACCGGTCTTCGCTGACTTGCATGGAATTGATGTTGCTTTTGTCAAGGATACTACGAGTTTTTCCAAGTAGCTCAATCACTTCTACAGGCACTGATACATCCTCCAAGGAGTCCTCCATTAAAATCTCAATCCCACGTACTTGAGCCCTTATAATGTTCTCTGTTTCCATTCTATCTGACAAGTGATCTTTTACACTTTCTCAATTCTTCGATGATAAAGTTTACTGACGACGCCAATCCTGTTAAACCAGAATACATTTTTGGGGGTAGCACATATCGTCAGAGTTAAATGGATCTAAAAACTACCCCATTATCAAGAATGACAATACTCCTTCAGCTTCGATTGTTTTCATTTGTCGTTTTTTAGTTGAAAGTAAGACATACATAATGGAGTTGTGTGATTTCAGGTGGCAAGGAACTGAAAATAATAAAATTGTTAAATAACTATAAGATTACAAATTCCATCGCAAGTATTCAAGTTATTACATGTGAGTAAAGCTTTCTTTCTTTAAACAATGAATGATTAATAGTAAGAAATGCAAAATGTTACAGTATTGTTTTCTAAATAATTCAACATATTTAATCATGTTCATATTGTATTTTTTAAATATCACTTTTGAATCATGCGATTACTGAAAGAGAACTCCACACTATGTGGAATGCAAAGATGCTGCCCGGATTTTATCTAAACATAGAGCACCCCGCTTGCCACTAAAATAAGGGGGGGGGGGGTCGAAAAAAAGTGAGGGGGAGGAGGAAACGGACATATTTCAATATTTACCTAACACATAAATATCCGTCTCTTTCTTTCTTCTTACTCTACTGAAATCGAAATCCTCAAAAGATGTTTCCTCTAGCTGTATAAGCATCAATCTGTTGATCATTTCTGAGCTTAATTAGTGTGTTATCTGTGAACGAATATTGTTCTGTGTTGAGAACCCCCTTTCACATATGCATAACTAGCTAAGCCAGTTGAACAAATTGGAAAACTGTTCTTTGTGGTTGTTATGTACAATTTTCAACAGCTCATAGGTATTGTCTCTTGATTATCTCTGCTCCAAAATAATATTTTTCACTAACAAGAGCTCTGCCAAAGTTTCACTTTCTTGAATCGGTAGTTAGCCGACTACTATGCCAGATTTCTTATCTGTTCCACAGTGTTGTATTAGGGTTTTAAGTCCATCAATACCATTGTCAGCTTGTTCAGACAGAGGTATTTTGATAAAAAATAAATATCCTTACTTTTTAATTTCTTTTTAGATTTATAGGTTACTGCATTTGTATGGGAAAATATGAACGAGTTTTTTGGAGCTATACTGCACGACGTCAGGAGTGCAGTATAGCTCAGAAAAAAACGAGTTCATATTTTCATATACAAATGTAGTAACCTTTTTATTATATACTCATTTTGCTTTTCTGCCTAAGGCTGAATAATAAAAAGAACACACTACAAGAAACAAAGTAACTGAATTTATGCTATATTGCAAAGTAAATCCACAACCATAGTTAAACAAATACACAGTAACAGTATTCATACGCACATGGCACCGCCCAGTGGCCTTTGAACTTGGTAGAGTACCGCGCTTTCAGTCATTCGTTTAAAAAAGAAATCTCATTTTAGTCTACTTAAAATTGCAATTTTGAGTCATATAATGAATGACTGCGCCTTGGAACGACTTTCCCAGTTGATCTGGAATGGAGGGATTTTGTTTTTCTGTCTATTTAACTAAATTCTGCTCTTTTAGTTGTGGTGGACTTGCGTTATTAGCTGGATCGATTACGTAAGATGTACATGTAGCTAGAGGGACTGGCCTCAACAGCAAACTACACATGTGTTACTGTTCTGCCATCCATTGATAGTTTGGAATCATAAGGTGGACAAAATATGAAATTCTTTTAATTGAAATTCTCAAGAAGATGCAGGATTAAATATTTTTGTTAGGGAATATCAAATTCATTTCGTTTTGGAGTGCAGTAAATTCTCCTTTGGAATGTGATTTCTGTTGAAAATGTAGTAAAGGTTGCAGTGCAATTTCGCGCCGTGGATCAGAAATTACATTTTGAAGAAATTCAAGGTGCAGATAAGTAAGTACATTTATTTTCATTCTTATTACCAGCTATAGATGACATATTTATATGTATTGTCACTTGCATGATCTTTGTTGGATGGACCCCAGCTTCATGACCTATATGACTTTTACTATAAATCAAAACATTTTCTCAAAAAATTAAAACAAGCAAAATTGCAAAGCGGCTGGGGTGTGAGAGCCCATTTCGTCAGCGGAAAATAAGGCTTCTTCGTTATCGTGGCTTATTGGCTCCGAGGCACTTGCTTTTATACCAAAATCCGCCTTCTTTAGTTGTATTTTTCCGAATTTAGTGCTTGGACTTGTAAAATTGGCGGTCTCTGAGAGAAACGGAATATCATTTGGTCTTAAGATGCCTTTTTATGTTATTTTTTTTATAGACTCTAGAGAACACGATTCATAGTCTGAACCATAGGCTAAATAAGTGTTTAAATTATCAGAATGATATTTTCAATACTGCATGTCTCACGTTTGTTGTCATAAAGACACCGCTGGACATTGTGAATATCACGTTCAGTCACTTGCTTGGTTGAAAGTTTCTTTTGTGACTCAATGAATTCATCCACATCGTCAGCTATATCAT
The DNA here is from genome assembly GCA_029931535.1 of Margaritifera margaritifera. Classification (NCBI taxonomy): domain Eukaryota; kingdom Metazoa; phylum Mollusca; class Bivalvia; order Unionida; family Margaritiferidae; genus Margaritifera; species Margaritifera margaritifera. The sequence continues at coordinate 96,800 of JAQPZY010000963.1, forward strand.
CTGTACTCTCAAACAGCTTGCTTAGTTCATCCACAGACAAATCTAATAAAGCAAAAGCTCCGGTGTCTGCTACATTTGCGTACATTGTTTGTTTACAATAAAAAGTAGTGCCTAACACGCGATACTATTTTTAGACACACTTGTCGTGCAGTATGAAGCCGTGCAGTATGGAGAAATACTGCACGATTCTGACAATGCAAAGTTAATGGAGAAAAAAATGAGTATATAATAATCTTATTTATTCAATTTATCTTAACCCTTAGAGTGCTCTATAGTTTTGTACCACAAGATCCGTCAAGGCATAATTGTTTGAGAAAAGAAATGAAAATTGCAGTCTACTTTTAAATTGCCTGTATTTTAATTAGGCTTTGTATTCTGCCGTTTTGACATTTAATTTCGAAATACCGCTTAATAGCTGGTTGACCGGCATGCCGTCTGTTTTGTCCATCCAACATTTACATCAGACTCGTGTTCAACATTATTTTCGGGTTCAAAATTACTCACTGGTATTTCCGGTAACACTTTCCGGGCTCCAATAACCTCATATACTTCAAAACTGTAAAAAAAATTATCATCGGTATCATCGGCCAGTATTTGCCAAACGAAATCGTTGGGAGTCAGCCATTTTGGGTTTTCTAGTGGCCCTTACTTTAAACATGCATTTGTAAAACTTTCTTCATCAATGCAAGGTTCAACCTCGACAAATGCTTCTTCCAGGACCTAATGTGCCAACCAAATTTAGTTTAACAACCGTTGATGTCAAGCCGGAGTACTCCAATGTGTAAACAGTTGCCTACCGGAAAAAAAAGACAGATATAGAAACAAGCGCTACGAGATCTCTACTGGCGGCGCGATTTATGTCGCGACAAGCACTTTAAGGGTTAACAGTTAAAAAAAAATTGTATACTGCGCAGAGTACACTTTTTTTTATATGCGCGAATTTAAACTAATTTACCGGGGTTTACGACATCGCTGCTTTCCAAGTGCGCGAATTCGTACAAATATTGCGCGATTTCGCGCACTCGCGCGACCTGGCAGCATCTCTGGGAATGCCTGTTAATTAGCTGGCCGGTCTGATTAAAATCGAGATCACAGACATAAATTATTATAAGTGAATATCGGTTTTGATCTGATTGGTTGACTAGCAAATAAGTATTGATCACCAGGACTTTCGTTTGGTTATAAAATAAATATTGTCTTCGACAAATGCGATAAACTGAATTAGTGTTTAGTGATAAAAATTTCACATGAAAAGGAATATACATATAAGTAACAAAATAAAAAAAGACTGTCTGAAAAAAATATTAAATGGTGCCAGTAGAAACCGGCAATGATATTTTAATATCAGCTTGAATTTTTTCCTTGGTAATTTTCCCATACTTTTATCAGAGCTTTATGATCTTCAAGATTTCTTTTTTTTTTCCTACCACGCAAAATAACCCGGTGCCCACCCGGTGCGAGGCTGATGGTTAAGGTTGTTGGCAGTGATACCCTACTTCAGGGACATTTATTTCTAAAATATGCCAGGAAGCACCCCATTTTATTTGTTCATAAACACAAAGTTTAATCAAGAAGTATATGTGTTGAATACTGGGCCATCTAGTGCACAAAATAGTTTATGTCAAAGGAAAATGTATTGTTTTGTCAATTGTTTGAAACTGGTTATATAACATCCTTACGTTGAACTAATACATCTCGGTAAACAGCCAGTGTCTGGATTCTTTGATTTCACATAACGTCCTGAAATATTTACTTGAAGTCATGGTCGTATTAAATGATGTTTTGTTCATACATCAGTTCGGAGTCGTAACTTCAAATTTTGGGCCCTCCTGCAAAAATGCAGAAATTACCCCCAACCCACCCCGTGTAAAAACTTGGGATTTGGGGGCCCCGCCCCCCGAACCCCGCCAACATTGCAGGGGCAGCGGGGGCGGTAGTTACGCCACTACATCAGCTACATGTACCTAATATGTCTCATAATTAGTTCAACACCATGATGGTTTTCCTAAATTGTTTTTAACAGTTAAACTGGCATTTTCATATTTGTATTGTTCACTTTTAAGATATCAGTTTGCTTATTCTTATATGAAAGAAGATATCACTTGTATGATTATGTACGGTACATCTATAATCAAGGGATCTTAAATGATATGGACAGCTGCGGTATCCTTCAGACCTCCTGACTTGTCAACACTTGGCCATTAGTAACACTGATGAGGTTAACATTTCTGCGGAAACTGAAAAGGTATCAGTGACGGCGCGAGGGGTGTCGGGGGGGGGGGATTGCCCCCGGACGCCTGGCGATGGAGGGGGGGGGGGCTCCGTCGAGAGTTTTTTTGTTTGTTTGCCAAACCCTCCGGTTTCAGGGCTTAGATGGGGGGAGGGGGGTTGGAGATTGGCAACTGACATAAAAACTGTTCTCTGTGGCAAAGTAAAGAACATTGTCCTCAAGCGCCTCGTGGAGGGGAGGGAGGGGGCGGGGTGCCATTAAAGAACATTGCCCCCGGACGCCTCAACTCCTCGCTGTAATGTAATTAGATAACATACATTTCCTTTTGTAAATAATCAGGTCGGTGTGTCATGCTGAATTAACAGCTAAAAACAGCAACTTAGGTTTTGGGACAAGACCATTTCTGTGTAATGTTTTCGAAGGTCGCTTGCTCTATGACTCACGGTATTAATTCAGCTCCCACAGTACATCTATGCAAACACAATGATATTAAAAATGCAATAACTTTACATTTCTGAATGCTCGTGATCAAACCTATATTTTTTAATATAGACAGATCCTTGATGCAAGCTTCCCTATAGAGAAAAGAATATGAACCGCGGCATTTTCTGGATCTCCATGTGTTTGAAACATGTTCTTTTAATTCCGCACCAAAGAGTCAGGTGCTAATTTCAGAAATGAGTTTTCCAAAGTCAAGAAAGTAAAATGGCTGAAATTCCATCAGTAAAACATGGTCTCTATTTTTTTCAGTTACAACTGTAACAGAGTGAATATTGATTTTGCAGATGTCATTGTAAAGTACAGAAATTGAAAAAAAAATATTCTCAGCGTTTTGATGTATGTGACTTTGCACTGGATTAAATCTGTGGCATTTCTAAGGATGCTAGTACTTGAGTGCATTTGTTTGGGACTTGATTGATTATTAATGAGGTCTCGTTTGGTAACTATATCAGAAGCAACTGGACAGGGATTGACGATCGAATTTTGATTATCGAAATGTCATAAGTTGAAACTTTGCAGAGATCTGACAATGGAGGGGAGCGGGGAATGTAGAATTTTTCCAAACCCTGAAGGGGCGTGTGTTAATAATGGCGGTTAGATACACTTGAGATCTGATTGGGTAGTCATTAGTTTGGGGGGTGTTTCCCAGGTGAAGTCTCGTGTTTTAAAAATAACTTACACAACAGAATCAGGCAGTCCAGTTTTTGCTAGAGGCGAAAAGGTCTTGACTCCGGGGGTGGGAGACCCTCATAAAGTTTGTACAAGGACGTGTTAGTTGTGTCTATGAGAAACACGGAACAACGGTGTAAGGAGACGGTTATGAAAAGGGAAAAGAAAGCGAACCTCAAAGCTAAAAGGTATTGTGTCTTAATTTCATACATAATTTTTCTTTGATATGAGTCTTAATATAAGTGTTGGAATTGATTTGTTTTAAATGATGGGAAATCATTGATGCTAAGAATTGATTATTATTAGATTTGTGTGATGCTAAAAATTGATTATTATTAGATTTGTGTGATGCTAAGAATTGATTATTATTAGATTTGTGTGATGCTAAGAATTGATTATTATTAGATTTGTGTGATGCTAAGAATTGATTATTATTAGATTTGTGTGATGCTAAGAATTGATTATTATTAGATTTGTGTGATGCTAAGAATTGATTATTATTAGATTTGTGTGATGCTAAGAATTGATTATTATTAGATTTGTGTGATGCTATGAATTGATTATTATTAGATTTGTGTGATGCTAAGAATTGATTATTATTAGATTTGTGTGATGCTAAGAATTGATTATTAGATTTGTATGATGCTATGAATTGATTATTATTAGATTTGTGTGATGCTAAGAATTGATTATTAGATTTGTGTGATGCTAAGAATTGATTATTAGATTTGTATGATGCTATGAATTGATTATTATTAGATTTGTGTGATGCTAAGAATTGCTTATTAGATTTGTATGATGCTATGAATTGATTATTAGATTTGTATGATGCTATGAATTGATTATTATTAGATTTGTGTGATGCTAAGAATTGATTATTAGATTTGTATGATGCTATGAATTGATTATTAGATTTGTATGATGCTATGAATTGATTATTTTTAGATTTGTGTGATGCTATGAATTGATTATTATTAGATTTGTGTGATGCTATGAATTGATTATTATTAGATTTGTGTGATGCTATGAATTGATTATTATTAGATTTGTGTGATGCTAAGAATTGATTATTAGATTTGTATGATGCTATGAATTGATTATTAGATTTGTATGATGCTATGAATTGATTATTATTAGATTTGTGTGATGCTAAGAATTGATTATTATTATATTTGTGTGATGCTAAGAATTGATTATTATTAGATTTGTATGATGCTATGAATTGATTATTATTAGATTTGTGTGATGCTAAGAATTGATTATTATTATATTTGTGTGATGCTAAGAATTGATTATTATTAGATTTGTATGATGCTATGAATTGATTATTATTAGATTTGTGTGATGCTAAGAATTGATTATTATTAGATTTGTATGATGGTATGAATTGATTATTATTAGATTTGTGTGATGCTAAGAATTGATTATTATTAGATTTGTATGATGCTAAGAATTGATTATTATTAGATTTGTATGATGCTATGAATTGATTATTAGATTTGTATGATGCTATGAATTGATTATTAGATTTGTATGATGCTATGAATTGATTATTAGATTTGTATGATGCTATGAATTGATTATTAGATTTGTGTGATGCTAAGAATTGATTATTATTAGATTTGTGTGATGCTAAGAATTGATTATTAGATTTGTGTGATGCTAAGAATTGATTATTAGATTTGTATGATGCTATGAATTGATTATTATTAGATTTGTATGATGCTATGAATTGATTATTATTAGATTTGTATGATGCTATGAATTGATTATTAGATTTGTGTGATGCTAAGAATTGATTATTAGATTTGTGTGATGCTAAGAATTGATTATTATTAGATTTGTATGATGCTATGAATTGATTATTAGATTTGTATGATGCTAAGAATTGATTATTAGATTTGTGTGATGCTATGAATTGATTATTAGATTTGTATGATGCTAAGAATTGATTATTAGATTTGTATGATGCCATGAATTGATTATTAGATTTGTGTGATGCTAAGAATTGATTATTATTAGATTTGTGTGATGCTAAGAATTGATTATTATTAGATTTGTGTGATGCTAAGAATTGATTATTATTAGATTTGTGTGATGCTAAGAATTGATTATTAGATTTGTATGATGCTATTAATTGATTATTATTAGATTTGTGTGATGCTAAGAATTGATTATTAGATTTGTGTGATGCTAAGAATTGATTATTAGATTTGTATGATGCTATGAATTGATTATTATTAGATTTGTATGATGCTATGAATTGATTATTATTAGATTTGTATGATGCTATGAATTGATTATTAGATTTGTGTGATGCTAAGAATTGATTATTAGATTTGTGTGATGCTACGAATTGATTATTATTAGATTTGTATGATGCTATGAATTGATTATTAGATTTGTATGATGCTATGAATTGATTATTAGATTTGTGTGATGCTAAGAATTGATTATTATTAGATTTGTGTGATGCTAAGAATTGATTATTATTAGATTTGTGTGATGCTAAGAATTGATTATTATTAGATTTGTGTGATGCTAAGAATTGATTATTATTAGATTTGTGTGATGCTAAGAATTGATTATTATTAGATTTGTGTGATGCTAAGAATTGATTATTATTAGATTTGTGTGATGCTAAGAATTGATTATTAGATTTGTATGATGCTATGAATTGATTATTATTAGATTTGTGTGATGCTAAGAATTGATTATTAGATTTGTGTGATGCTAAGAATTGATTATTAGATTTGTATGATGCTATGAATTGATTATTATTAGATTTGTGTGATGCTAAGAATTGATTATTAGATTTGTATGATGCTATGAATTGATTATTATTAGATTTGTGTGATGCTAAGAATTGATTATTAGATTTGTGTGATGCTATGAATTGATTATTATTAGATTTGTGTGATGCTAAGAATTGATTATTAGATTTGTGTGATGCTAAGAATTGATTATTAGATTTGTATGATGCTATGAATTGATTATTATTAGATTTGTGTGATGCTAAGAATTGATTATTAGATTTGTGTGATGCTAAGAATTGATTATTATTAGATTTGTGTGATGCTAAGAATTGATTATTATTAGATTTGTGTGATGCTAAGAATTGATTATTATTAGATTTGTGTGATGCTAAGAATTGATTATTATTAGATTTGTGTGATGCTAAGAATTGATTATTATTAGATTTGTGTGATGCTAAGAATTGATTATTATTAGATTTGTGTGATGCTAAGAATTGATTATTATTAGATTTGTGTGATGCTAAGAATTGATTATTATTAGATTTGTGTGATGCTATGAATTGATTATTATTAGATTTGTGTGATGCTAAGAATTGATTATTAGATTTGTATGATGCTAAGAATTGATTATTATTAGATTTGTGTGATGCTAAGAATTGATTATTAGATTTGTGTGATGCTAAGAATTGATTATTAGATTTGTATGATGCTATGAATTGATTATTTTTAGATTTGTGTGATGCTAAGAATTGATTATTAGATTTGTATGATGCTATGAATTGATTATTAGATTTGTATGATGCTATGAATTGATTATTATTAGATTTGTGTGATGCTAAGAATTGATTATTAGATTTGTATGATGCTATGAATTGATTATTATTAGATTTGTGTGATGCTAAGAATTGATTATTATTAGATTTGTGTGATGCTAAGAATTGATTATTATTAGATTTGTGTGATGCTAAGAATTGATTATTATTAGATTTGTGTGATGCTATGAATTGATTATTATTAGATTTGTGTGATGCTAAGAATTGATTATTAGATTTGTATGATGCTATGAATTGATTATTATTAGATTTGTGTGATGCTAAGAATTGATTATTAGATTTGTATGATGCTATGAATTGATTATTAGATTTGTATGATGCTATGAATTGATTATTATTAGATTTGTGTGATGCTAAGAATTGATTATTATTAGATTTGTATGATGCTAAGAATTGATTATTATTAGATTCGTGTGATGCTATGAATTGATTATTATTAGATTTGTGTGATGCTAAGAATTGATTATTATTAGATTTGTGTGATGCTAAGAATTAATTATTATTAGATTTGTGTGATGCTAAGAATTGATTATTAGATTTGTATGATGCTATGAATTGATTATTAGATTTGTATGATGCTATGAATTGATTATTATTAGATTTGTGTGATGCTAAGAATTGATTATTATTAGATTTGTATGATGCTAAGAATTGATTATTATTAGATTTGTGTGATGCTAAGAATTGATTATTATTAGATTTGTGTGATGCTAAGAATTAATTATTATTAGATTTGTGTGATGCTAAGAATTGATTATTAGATTTGTATGATGCTATGAATTGATTATTAGATTTGTATGATGCTAAGAATTGATTATTATTATATTTGTGTGATGCTAAGAATTGATTATTATTAGATTTGTATGATGCTATGAATTGATTATTATTAGATTTGTGTGATGCTAAGAATTGATTATTATTAGATTTGTGTGATGCTATGAATTGATTATTATTAGATTTGTATGATGCTAAGAATTGATTATTATTAGATTTGTGTGATGCTAAGAATTGATTATTAGATTTGTGTGATGCTAAGAATTGATTATTATTAGATTTGTGTGATGCTAAGAATTGATTATTATTATATTTGTGTGATGCTAAGAATTGATTATTATTAGATTTGTGTGATGCTAAGAATTGATTATTATTAGATTTGTGTGATGCTAAGAATTGATTATTAGATTTGTGTGATGCTAAGAATTGATTATTATTAGGTTTGTGTGATGCTAAGAATTGATTATTATTAGATTTGTGTGATGCTAAGAATTGATTATTATTAGATTTGTGTGATGCTAAGAATTGATTATTATTAGGTTTGTGTGATGCTAAGAATTGATTATTATTAGATTTGTGTGATGCTAAGAATTGATTATTATTAGGTTTGTGTGATGCTAAGAATTGATTATTATTAGGTTTGTGTGATGCTAAGAATTGATTATTATTAGATTTGTGTGATGCTAAGAATTGATTATTATTAGGTTTGTGTGATGCTAAGAATTGATTATTATTAGGTTTGTGTGATGCTAAGAATTGATTATTATTAGATTTGTGTGATGCTAAGAATTGATTATTATTAGATTTGTGTGATGCTAAGAATTGATTATTATTAGGTTTGTGTGATGCTAAGAATTGATTATTATTAGATTTGTGTGATTCTAAGAATTGATTATTATTAGATTTGTGTGATGCTAAGAATTGATTATTATTAGATTTGTGTGATGCTAAGAATTGATTATTATTAGATTTGTGTGATGCTAAGAATTGATTATTAGATTTGTATGATGCTAAGAATTGATTATTATTAGATTTGTGAGATGCTTTTATGCCATTGAATTGCTAGTTAGCAATAGGGTAGTATAAGCTAAGAAGTGAATTTTGTTTGATTTATTTGTTTAACTCATATTTGAATTCCATTAACCTACGAATTGGTTGTATTAACATTTGAGCAGCAGTTGTGGGCTGTACTGCTATGTTTTGACCAGCCGTATGTGTGCAGGTGTCCAACATTTAGTTCAAGAGTGTGATTAATAGTTCACACAGCAGCGGCTTTATTGTCATTAAGCGAGAGTAGAATATGCTCTCGATCAATTAGTAATGGTAACTAGTTCAATTGGAGACATATATTAATTTTCCTACACTATGTTAATTGTCTATGGAAAGAGAAAAGCGAGTGTATGTAGACCAGAACGGCAATGTTTGTTCGGATGCAAGGGTATGACCGTAAGCCAATTAGCAGTGGAGTGTCTGTTGTGAAATGTGATACAGGCTATTCTGAGTGTACCGGAGAGTGGAATATATGTTCTTGCCAGAAAGTAAGAAATGAACGAAGAATTAGGCCGCATATATTTTATTCTTATCAGGAAAATAGCTTCCACGACCAGTATAAAAGACTGAACTATCAAGAGAGGCCACTAAAGGTGATGTAACGAATAATCAGGCAGAGGGAACCCGTGAGTGATCCAGTGCAAGTCGACGCCAACCGACAAACTATGTTGATTCCGGAGAGTGAACAGCCACCAGTTATCAGGTTATGAAAGACATGATGGACAATCAAAGTTTGAAACACTCACTCGATTTCGTGATGAAATTTGCCGTATCAATATAAACAGAGCTGCTAATTGCACTTAAGAACTTTGAGTTTATAATTGATGTTTCTGTTAGATTTGCATCCTATAATTAGTCATGTACAATTTTTATTTTGTTTGATTTAATTAATTAAATTGTTGTATTCTGTATTCAGGGGGCTCGTGTTGTTCCATTATATATCTCAGCTCCGATCTCCATTTACTCCATCCATTTTTTTTTTCTTTCTAATATTTGCTCGAACCGGGCTATAACACCGTAATCGATCATTCTCTACGCATCGATAACCACCAAACCCCCACGACACTCTCAAAAGATTATTTTCACTACAATTTTTTTTTCATTATCAACCAATCAAGGCCAGCCAAACCCATATATACTCTACAATAAATGTAAATCCCTCCCCCCCCCCAAAAAAATTTTTTTTTAAAAAAATTAACAAATGAGGGTAATTTGTGTGTTTTCTTACTGTTCATTATTTTCCAAATGTTGTTGTCTATTCCATAAAACCTTGAATTTTGAAGCTTTTAAATAATTACTTTGAGATTTAAAGCTCTCAAGTTGATATACAGCAGTGTTACAAATTACAAAAGTTGCAAAGAATAACATGCAACACAAAGGTAGATTCCTAAGTAATTTTAATCTTCACACAAACGATGGCACACAAACGATGTACACAGAACATATGTCTTTTTACAGCAGGGCGATAACTTATCAAAAGTAATATTTCATTAGAAAACTACAGAACAGAGACAAAGTCATCAATATAAATGTTTGCCTTTACAGCGATGACAAATCGCAGACCAAAATCGTTAGGGCCAGCCTGAAAATTAGGATAAGATGTGTTATATACGTCGGTAGGATCAGCATATGTGACCGCTTACAGTCCTTTAAACTAACACTACCTTATACCTTTGTCTTTATGATAGTCAATACTTATGTAATAACTTGGAGGCAAAAGATACGTATTAATCTAACGGCAACAAGCAGTGTATCAACCTATGGCTGCATATTGTATTCATGCCTTTCAAATGAGACAATTTTGATATGTGATACTGATAGGAGGTTAATTTTATGTATATATATATATATATATATATATATATATATATATATATATATATATATATATATATATATATATATATGTGTGTGTGTGTGTGTGTGTGTGTGTGTGTGTGTGTGTGATGACTCAATACAGATAACAATGCCAAAGTGTTGCTCCATGTAATTGTAAATACAGTTGTTTTGTATTGAATGTATGATCCTATGGCGTACATTTATTGGCAATAAAAGTTGCTGTGTGCTTTAGACTGTGGTTACCATGTCAGACTCGTAACTAGGAGGATCTAGATTCGATTCCAGACATCGGATTAGCCCAGGTCGGATGCCGCGGTGTGTCCCTGGTGAATGCGCTTTACTTTATTTGCGTCATCACGCTCCAACCCTCGCGTATCGCTGTGCCGAAAGACCAAAACTCAAGTTGCAACGTGAGAAAAAATGCAGAAAGAAACACAATTTATCAGATTCGATATTTTGTCTGTCATTTCTGTCAAGTCACCATTGAGCATACTCTGAATACCATTGCAGATTTGTTACATACTTGATTTTATTTGCTATATATAGTGCCTGTTTCCCAAAAAGTGTATATAAGCTGAAAGCAAAGAAACAATCATTTGATTCATATCACAATCAAATCATTCTCCAAAATCACCACCCTGCTCTACGCTTCTACTCAGTAACTCTACTCCATGTTGTAGTATATACCAGTTTCAGAAGAGGCTGTAACAGTCTTTATGAGTACGGTGGAATATTTCTCTTCCTGCTAATGAAAGAGCGTTCCTACGTGTAGGCATGGCAGTAGGCTTTCAATTCTTTTCGCGAAATTCTTCGGAATTATGATGAAAATAGAAGTCCAAATGAAGAGTTTTAAATTCCATGTCCAGAAAACCCTTTATTGAAGCATTCATTGTCACTTGAATTGTGAGAAATGAGCGTTCATAACCACAAGAGAATTCAAGTGGATATGTAGGACATCCTGAGTGCACACAATTACAAGAGAATTCAAGTGGACATGTAGGATATCCTGAGTGCACACAAGTACAAGAGAATTCAAGTGGACATGTAGGATATCCTGAGTGCACACAAGTACAAGAGAATTCAAGTGGACATGTAGGATATCCTGAGTGCACACAATTACAAGAGAATTCAAGTGGATTTGTAGGACATCCTGAGTGCACACAGTTACAAGAGAATTCGAGTGGATATGTAGGATATCCTGAGTGCACACAATTACAAGAGAATTCGAGTGGATAAGTAGGATATCCTGAGTGCACACAGTTACAAGAGAATTCAAGTGGATATGTAGGATATCCTGAGTGCACACAATTACAAGAGAATTCGAGTGGATATGTAGGACATCCTGAGTGCACACAGTTACAAGAGAATTCGAGTGGATATGTAGGATATCCTGAGTGCACACAATTACAAGAGAATTCGAGTGGATATGTAGGACATCCTGAGTGCACACAGTTACAAGAGAATTCAAGTGGATATGTAGGATATCCTGAGTGCACACAATTACAAGAGAATTCGAGTGGATATGTAGGACATCCTGAGTGCACACAGTTACAAGAGAATTCGAGTGGATATGTAGGATATTCTGAGTGCACACAATTACAAGAGAATTCGAGTGGATATGTAGGACATCCTGAGTGCACACAGTTACAAGAGAATTCGAGTGGATATGTAGGATATCCTGAGTGTACACAATTACAAGAGGATTCGAGTGGATATGTAGGATATCCTGAGTGCACACAATTACAATAGAATTCGAGTGGATATGTAGGATATTCTGAGTGCACACAATTACAAGAGAATTCGAGTGGATATGTAGGATATCCTGAGCGCACACAGTTACAAGAGAATTCGAGTGGATATGTAGGATATCCTGAGTACACACAGTTACAAGAGAATTCGAGTGGATATGTAGGACATCCTGAGTGCACACAGTTACAAGAGAATTCAAGTGGATATGTAGGATATCCTGAGTGCACACAGTTACCAGAGAATTCGAGTGGACATGTAGGATATCCTGAGTGCACACAATTACAAGAGAATTCAAGTGGATATGTAGGATATCCTGAGTGCACACAGTTACAAGAGAATTCGAGTGGATATGTAGGACATCCTGAGTGCACACAATAACAAATTAATACTGAGTAGCTACTCAGATTTAAAATAAACAGATCAAAGCTGGCATTTTTCCAACAGTCAGCAGAAAGCCCAAGTTTACATCATTCCATGCTGGTTATAAAGTGAGAGGGAGGGGGGGGGGGGGGTATCCAAGTCTGTCATGAACCCAAGGGTCACGTGCTATCACCAGTTGGGAAGCGTTGACGCTGTTTTTTTCCCCCTAAACTCTGATACAAGATATAACTGTCACACTTCCTTGATATTTTCACGCAGCCTTTGCTTAAATTTGGTTTATTCAACCCTGTCAATATCCGTGCTTTTTTTTTTTTTTTTTTTTTTTTATAAAACACTCCTAAGAATGCAACTGTTTATTTGTTCACTTATTCATTTCTCTCAAGATCTACCGCCCCCACCCCCCAAGATGAAGATATCAAGTTTCACAAATCTTAGTAACAATTCTCAAAAAAACTTTATGTGTTCGCGAAACAGAGATGTCCACACCTTCCTGCTGGACTGTAATTCAATGAAGAAATAAATATATATTTTGCTACTTAAAGTATGTGGACACAATTTTCAAATATGGACGAGTATTCCTGTATATAGTACATCGCAATAAGGTGTAGAATAATACAATACTATTGAATTAATATAACGTTGACAATTCAATAAAGTATCCAAAATATTTTTGGAATCTTTGGTAATTTCTCACACCTGATTTAACCTTTGATATTGTCACTGATTTAATACGACACTAATTGGTGCTATCATCCTTAACAAGAATATGGCAAAGTGGACCTTCTTCTTTTTTTTTCTTCCTCTTCTTGTTATTATTATTATTGATATTTTGTTCTTGTTGACACTGCTGATGACATCAAAGTAGAAAAGTCATACATATATCTCGCTTATGCTTCGCATGTAAGACAAAGCAAATTGTTTAAATTGCCTGACAATGTAATCAGGCCATCTTCACATTCAAAGAAATATGCTTTCCAAACTATATAGTAATATAGGATAGCAGTTATTGACCTAAACACACAAAAGGCGCACACGCATGCATACAAACACATATCGTTACTTAAATATTTACATAAATACATGGAATCCTCGTCCATCTATCCTTTCTCCTATCTAAATCGTTTCACGGAAATTAAGAAGGAAGGAAGCTCTGCTTTTAATGTTTTTCGCGAACGTTTTCCGACTTGTGATAAAAAAAAACTCAAAATGAAGAGCTTTCAATTCCATGGTCAGAAAACCCTTTATTGAAGCATTAATTACCACTTGAATTGTGAGAGATGCGTATTCATATCCACAAAAGCGTTCTCGATATGGGGGGGGGGGGGGAATATACTGAGAGCACACAATTACAAATAAATACCGAGTGCTAATACTCAGATCAATGGATAGCAGGTCAAATCTAGCATGGTTCCAACATTTAGCAGAAAGCCTAAGTTTATATTCCTCTATGTCGGTTATAAAGTGTGTGAGAGAGAGAGAGAGGGGGGGGGGGGTATCAAAATATGTCTTTACCTCAAGAGTTACGTGCTGTCACTCAGGAAGCGTTGATGCTGTTTTTGCTTATTTTTTTAAAAGAAAGTGATAAAATCGTTCAATGTTACCCTTCCTTGCCTGTCATGATCCATGCTGTTTGTTTTGTTTTTTTTCCTTCATAAAACACTCTTTAGTATGCTACTGTTCAATGTTCATTTATTCATTTCTTTCAAACTTTATGCCAAACAACGTCCCCCCCCCCCTCATCACACACACAATTTTCAACACGTTTGAAAAGGAGAGTGGGGTGTTTCAAGTGCACTACGAGTCGTGACTCAGGGCTTCTACATAAAATTATATTCGCTCCCCAGAGGGAAATAAATTGAACTTGGACGAATTTATGTATATGTACGTGCAGCCAGTAATGTCAGATATATATATATATATATATATATATATATATATATATATATATATATATATATATATATATATATATATATATATATATATAAAAGTGGCGTGAGACAACTTGTTGGTCTAGTGTGTATGCTACGTAAGGTCAGTAAACTTGGTAATTACTATTGATCAAATAAGATTAAGATTTAATCTCCTTAACAGATAGATCTAGGTTTGTTGAAACCTTGGAAGCTGGCGAAGTGCAAGGGGGGAAAATGTTGTTGTTTATATATTACGAAAAAAAACCCCACCTACCCTGTTTAAATGAACCGATAAACTTCAGGAAGAGAATAAAGGTTTTGCGTTAAACAATAACGATTATAAGAGAACGATCACAGTTCTCTCATTAGTGAAGGAAACCTATCACCACCGAAACAGTAAATTCAAAAGACACATCAGCAGAGCAGTGAAAGGCATGCACACCAAATACTGTATTTAAATGGGAGTGGATTTAGTATGGCTGCTGCCCATGCTAATTTGTCAGGTGCATTGTGGTTCTTTAATTTATCTGAATTACATTTGATATACAGAAACGAAAGATTTTGTATATTTTAGTGCGAAATCTGCAGGTGTTGTAAAAGCTTTAATATCACCATAAGACTTTCGAAATAAGCACAACATTCAATTTAAAGACAATCAGAAAATTCCAAGAGAAAGCATAGAGAGGTCTCTTGTAAAAAGTGCAAAAAAAGAAAAAACTTCAGAGCATACAAAGGTTTGTTCTCAACTATATTCATTTGATCCCACGGGAAGCTACTGGCAAGCTTTCTCACATACCCATGTTGGTCGAGCCAAGACTTGAACTCAAGGGGACAGAGATGAAATGTGTGAGTGATATGTAAAGACGAGTGCCTGAGACCACTGGGCCATACAGGGCCCCTATTGTTGCTTATGATAAAGATCCCTGATAAACTTGTGTAGCAAAGAAATCAAACGTTCTTAATATGTTGACAATAAATTGAATTTGTTTGCTGATGATTGTGTTCCATATTCCATTGGTGAGCACGAAATAGCTTTTTCAGTTGCTAGAATCAAAATATTAAGTTTTAGAATTTAACAAAATAAAGATAAATAAATAGCTCTTATTTGGTATGTCGGTAATTTTAATGAAAATGCGACGAAACTCAATTTTTATCGTCACCAAAATCGGACCAACCATGAAACATTATAGAATGTCATTTGAGAAATATGCGATATGTCGAATAAGGCGCTTGAATTTTGTCAGGCTGGTTATCCGTTGCTGTGAAATATGACTAAGGTCGCATGTTGTGGACTGAGCATGGCACCAACATCGACGATGCGGAATATTCAATACTATGTGTACACGTAATACTTTGAAATTGGGTCATTGGCTAGAATATCAGCGTTCTTGTCCTATTTCTCGAATTCTACGTTTCTTTCGTTAGATGTCTGGGCAGATTTTATTTGTAATATACATATTGTAAACCTGATCAATATGTTTCTTCCCATATTCCCACACCTTGATTTCATGTTAAATGTCAATAATTTACACCTGTTATATAAATCCCAAAAGCATTAAGGCATGTTTACGCCTCACAAAATTTCTAATAAAAATCTCAAATTTGTATTAGCAGTTAGTGACGAAAATGACAGCAACATCGAAGATAAAGAAAACAAAGCCTAGAAAGAGGAAGGTGGTCATTCTTCTTCTTGCATTCATTGTTTTTCTTATCTTTTCAGGAGTGGGTGGGTGGGTGATATTTTAGATGTCGATAGAGCTGTTGTTGATGATGTTGACGATGATCATGATGAGATGGAGAAGGATGTTATTTACAGGTATTCTGAATGTAGTAAGAAAAATGGCCCTCAAATTTGCGCTAAAATTTTACCATTTATTCTCATACCTTCTTCTGCTATTGCCACATACATTTTCGCCCATAGAGGTATAAAATATTTTTATTTTTACTTTTCTATTTAGGTGAACCATGACATACCAAAAGTTTCCCTTCAGTCTCCGAATATCTCCGTATACGACTAATCGTAGAGGTAAAAAGAGACGTTACAACGTCGACGTACTGTTTACCCAAGTATGATGTCACGAGATCAACGCTGATGAAAAATATTCTTCAATAATGTTACATTTGAGGAGACTTTTTGATCCAAGGCACTGAAAGCATGTAAAAATATTTGCATTCGTTACGCCACTAAAAACAACTGCCTTACGTCAGCATAACAGAGTTATAAATCTGCTTTGATCTTTTTAATCTGTTCACCAACTACACATCCAAATAACCACTTAGGTGATTAAAAGAGGCAGTGTTGTATTAGCAAGCAATATTGTTAATGTATGTTCTGTCTGCCTGAGCGCGTACATCTTCTTGTCTCTTTTAATGCATGGCCTATGTCCTGTGCGCACGTACAACTTCTTGTTTCTTTTAATGCATGGCCTATGTCCTGTGCGCGCGTACAACTTCTTGTCTCTTGTAATGCATGGCCTATGTCCTGTGCGCGGGTACAACTTCTTGTCTCTTTTAATGCATGGCCTATGTCCTGTGCGCGCGTAGAACTTCTTGTCTCTTGTAATGCATGGCCTATGTCCTGTGTGCGTGTACAACTTCTTGTCTCTTGCAATGCATGGCCTATGTCCTGTGCGCGCGTACAACTTCTTGTCTCTTGTAATGCATGGCCTATGTCCTGTGCGCGCGTACAACTTCTTGTCTCTTGTAATGCATGGCCTATGTCCTGTGCGCGGGTACAACTTCTTGTCTCTTTTAATGCATAGCCTATGTCCTGTGCGCGCGTACAACTTTTTGTCTCTTTTAATGCATGGCCTATGTCCTGAGCGCGCGTACAACTTCTTGTCTCTTTTAGTGCATGGCCTATGTCCTGTGCGCGCGTACAACTTCTTGTCTCTTTTAGTGCATGGCCTATGTCCTGTGCGCGTACAGCTTCTTGTCTCTTTTAGTGCATGGCCTATGTCCTGTGCGCGCGTACAACTTCTTGTCTCTTTTAATGCATGGCATATGTCCTGTGCGTGCGTACAGCTTCTTGTCTCTTGTAAATGCATGGCCTATGTCCTGTTTCTTTTAATACCTCCCGTTTGAAGTAGCGCATCGGAGACAGATACAACTTTGATGAAAAACTGACGTCACCAAATGAAGTCAAAAGTATGTCAGAGTATTTTCACATTCAGGCGGTTAAAACCTGACAGCTGTATTCGAGAACGCTGCCTACAAAGATGTTCAATGTAGGTGAAACTAATTATGTTCGTGTAAAAATATGTCCGCTTCAAAGGGAAGGGTAAATTCATCCCCAAATAGAAACGTATGACGCAGACTTTCAATTTTAGTCTTGACCTTGATTAATTTACGTCATCAAATATTGTGTTACACCTAACTTGGTCCTTTCATCCAGTCGTGTATAGTGTTGAATTAAGCTCAGAAAGCTCTCATGCATAATCAGAGACATAAGATAAGGTTGGTGCTTAAACAAACCGATAAAATTCCATTAACGGAATGTGAATTTTGTGTTGATAAATTACGATTCTAAAGACAACAATCACCATCCTCTACTTAGTAGAAGAAATACATGACCACACAAACAATAAATTCAAAGGACACCGTATACAGAGCACGTGCAAAGCGTGCACTACCGTTCTTTATGAGCGCATTGAGTACAACTGTTGCCCATGCCGATTTCTCACGTGAGTCACGTTTCTTTAATTGAACCCGATTATATTTGGCATACATTGACTAAGGATTGTGTATAATTTAGTGTGAGATCTTCGGGTTGTCCAATAGTATTAATATGGCCATACAACTTTCCAAAGAAAGCACAAGCTGAATTTTGAAGACAATCAGATTTCCTATAAGAGTTGCAAGAACAAGTTTTGGGAGATTTCCTCTGTTTTAAAGTGGAAGGATAAACTTTGGAAAATCTATGAAATTTTCTTCTGCAACTATTTATTTTAAGAAACTTTGGTTGTTTATGATAAATACTCATGAAAAACAAGTGTAGCAAATGAAATGATATTGAAAGCTCGGACGATAAATTGAACTTGTTTTCTGATGACTGTGTTCCATATTCCAATAGTGAGCCCTAAATTGCTTTGCAGCTGCTAGAATGAAGCCTAACAGTTTTAAATATATATATATATATATATATATATATATATATATATATATATATATATATATATATATATATATATATATATATATATATATTGTTACGACTAGGGGTAATGTAACAAAAGAAAAGACTCAAACAAGCTTTCAAGATTTAAATACAAATATTTAATTTCCTAAAATATTAAAATATTTCAACAAACAATCAAAGTGAAAGAATTAAAATTAACTTACAGTATAGAAAATATCCTTAAAAGTCCTAAATTGTTCTAAGGTTCACTGATCCGGAAGTTAATCCAAATGTTTTGAATGAGGTATGTTCCGAACGAAACCTTTGCTGTACTGATGTGTTAATAAGAATCAGTATATCCAAGTTTTATAAATTCCAAATAATCCCTGTGAATGGAATACCACAAGTTCTAGAAATGTTTCGATAATCCCACGGAGCTGTATAATTACTAAAGTTTAAGAAAACAATACTAATCCAGAATGTACTGTATACTGATATATCACAAAAGTAGAATATCCACACACAAAAAGAACCAAATTCGTTTATGACCTCTCAATCCAGTGTAGCTATGAAGAATGCCAAAATGCTGCTATAAATCCTATAATATAGTCTCTTACTACGCAGAATCGAAATAAAACCCATTACGTCTTTGACAAACAACTGGATATTTCGAAATACTACAACCCTCTCCAAACCAATCAGAAACTAGGTTATGCGTGACATCGCCAAAGTGCTTTTACACTAACGTTATTAACACTCAATAACGTATTGACTCTGAATAATCATAGAATCTAGGTCAGAAGTTCATACCCTCAATAAATCACGTGATATACTAATATTACAAGCGACAATTCTTCCCACGACCTAATGTACTAAGTCACATTGAAATACCGTATATGTACTTTCTGCAAGACGACAGCTGTTAGACTATTATGCAGAGATCATAAACCTATACCATTATTTAAAAACGAAATAATACATAATTCCGTAACAATATATATATATATATATATATATATATATATATATATATATATATATATATATATATATATATATATATATATATATATATATGTTTATTTGGTACGTCGGTAATGTTAATGAAAAAACTGAAAAAAATGCGACACCTAAATTTGTCCAACCATCAAACATTCAAGAATACCGTTTGTGAAATATATGAGCTCTCCAACAGGATGCTTGAAATATTGTCTATGTCTGGTTATCTGTCGGTATGAAATAGGACTAAGATCACTTGCTATGAATTGAGCAAGGATGCAGGACATTCAATACTGTGATGGGATAGGTGGTCATTCTTCTTGTCAATGACGTCCTCGTTTTATTTATTGAATTCTTTTGGAGCGCTTTGACTTTTACGCAGAGATTGCCATAGAACTAGAAAGATCCAGACACACACTAGGAGAAAGAATACAATAAACTTGGTAGCAAAACGTCTTTGTACAAATTGTTTAAGACCAGTATAGATGGCACCATATTTCAATGCAGCAGCATATGCATTTACTTTTCACCATAGTCGACACTAGTTTTCAAAACCACCCTTCTTTTCTGCTTCAGTACCGACGCTTTTACTTCGAAAGCTGTGCTGCTGATATCTTTTGCATACATTTTATCGTATTTGACTACGCACATGGGACTTGAATCGCCAACAATATTATATATAATACGAAACTCCTTGTCTAAGGTAGCCATGTTAAACGCGGCGCCATGCAAATAAGCTTTCACCTGGTTTAATATTTTTTGTGTAAGTGATATAATAGTATTTGCACATAGTCATCTTCTTTTGAAGTTTTTTTTCTAGGTTTCTGCAGCAAGCCCGAGCTGCAATCCCAACGCCAGATATAATCAGAATAGATGGATTTAAGAAAGAACCAGTGCTGGCTACCCCAACTACAGTTATCGCTAGCGGAATAGCAGACAAGAAAAGCCACAGGCTCTTGTAATGCCTATATGACTTATTAAATTGGACGACAGCGATGGAACATGCCCAATCCTATTTTTTATTTGCTTGGAATCCACATACAATTTAGTTGTCGCATCTGCATTATTAGTTGGCACGCCCACATTTTTGATCTGAGTAAAGATCGCATTAATTCCTGTGAAGTAACTTCAAACATAACTGAGTTTACAATGTTGGTAATTTTAAAACCTTCTGGCGCTTGAATAATGATTGGACTATAAGATATCTCAGATGATCTTTGAACCAAAATCCGCCTTGTGGGCGGACCAAAAACAAAACGCAGGGATTAACCCATTGGCAGATCCGCAGTCATTCCAATATATATGTTTATTGTTGCTGGAGTACTCACTAAAATGTCATCACTAGGTCCAAACTTTGTATCCGCATATGGTTTTGTAGCTGCATCTTTTTCAGTTTCTGGCGTAGCTAAGTTTGTCATTTTTTTTAGAATGTATGTCGATGTCGCCGTCATAGTTCCACCAGCGGAAACACATATGGCGCTGACACTAACATGTCATTACCAAGGGTTACCGATGCCAAGTTTTGTCCTACAGAAAGTAAGCATCCTATAGGAAAAGTTGTATTGGCATCTGTTAACAATACCCTAGCATTTGCATACTTATCTGCATACTGCTTATTGGCCGCACTTGCATTATCTGCTGGTGTAGCCACATTTATACTCTTTTGCGAAGACATGTTTAGCGCTCCAGACATAGTAGCACCAGTTTTTAGCAAGCGCTTGTTGAGTTCTGCATTAGAATAGTTTCTGTTGTACTCGATTCAGCACCGCAAATAACTGTGCCAGAAGCTTTGGAATGACTCCTTATATCTACTCTGCTTATAAAAAATGCGCATCATCAAGTTTGATTCAGAAGACATCAAGAAGTCTAGACACCACTTTTTTATTCCAGATTGCCATTAAAGGAAATTTGCTTTTGAATATGCTTCTTAACAATGGGCTTGTTTATGACAGGGTAGTCATTTACACGCTAAATCCAAATCAAGATAAATTCAGGACTTTAGCGTCTTTGACGAGGCCGTTAGCAGTTCTGCTGTTGATGATGACAACAAGACCGTTAGCAACAAAATATTTACAATATTAATGCCAGAAGAAATAACTCCCTGTAGAAAAACTTGATGGTGACAACGCCTTGTCATTGTATTTGATGACATCACAATTTACGGTGACAACATGAATAAAATCAAAGAACACTTTTCTCTCTCACGAAACAAGCGCTGCAATTATATCTACTTGGCACAATCTTAATAGACGTGCTAAAATACTTTCGATGAAACATATGTTGTTTTGTATTGTTTCAGGCCCTGATGATCGTGACATAGATTATATTGCGCGTGATCATTGTCGTGGCATATATGCTACTAAGTTTAAACAGTGTTATCATGAAGCTATAGGCAGAAACAAACATTGTTTATGGTTTTTCACAGAGATGCATAATAAGTTCCTGAAATGTACCGTCGCGGCTTTGGCGAATTTTATTTGCCATAGCGACCTGATTTAGAGAACATGCGTGGCAGAGAACATATGGGGCAGTGCAAAGTCATCATTAATTTTATGCAAATATATTGGATAATACCGTTTGTACGAGTAGAGGAGGCCAAACGATAAAGCCGAGGTTATGCGCAAATATGTGGAGCAACGGCATCAAATGTGTGGCCGTATTATTGCAGAAAAGAATGGCGAACACGAATTGCAGCCCATAACCAAAAAATAGAACAGGTTATAACAACGCATGATATTAAGCAGGACAAACTTATTAAAGCGTTAAGTGAGCAAGCTAAGGATCAGCAATAGAAAAGATTGCTCCAACTATTACATGAATAGAAGAATCGTTTAATGAAAAAAAGAGAATGTACAACGAGGTAGTACGTGATGCAGGAATATTGTTTGATGAAAATGAGTATCTCCTAAAAAGAGATTTAGAACCAAGGGCAAAAAGTTTTGAGAGGGTGAAAGAAGCAAGAGAAGAGGCAGCTAAATTTAATACAAAATGCGGAAGAAGACAAAACGACATTCCTGAAATTGTACAGCATTTGGAAAGAACAAAACAATTCGGTAAAGAATTGCGACGCGCTGAAAAAAGGCTTAAATATCTGCAGGATTTAGCAGAAAGAAGTGAAAGTGAACCAGTCTGAAGGGAGGTATCTAGAGGTGCCGCAAGAAGAATTTAAACATCCAGAATGTGAGAGAAGCGCGTCTTGTACAAAGGGAACCAGAATAACAGTTTTACCTTGCTCCAGAACAACCAGCAGCAGCAGCGTTATTGGAGACAATTGATCGAGTCAAAGCTATGACAGCAGTACAGTACAAAGATTCTATTGAGGAAGCTGCTACTATGTATAGAAAATTTGAAAACTAACAACCCGTATCTGCTGAAAAATATCAAAACATATTGCTACCAAAATGGGTCTCGCTGAAGCAAATACAAAATTTAGTAAGAAAGATGGAAAGACTGATACTGTATTAAGCAATCTTGTTGTTGGAGGCAAGAAACTTAAGATATATTTTGATAAAGTTGCTAAAAGGTTTTTAACCAAAGATAGGCAAAGGAATAAGAAACTTAATTTATTTTGATCAAAATTGGTTTCACGCATAAGCTGCTAGCTGCCAGTAAACAAGCGAGCAACGTTGCATGGAAGTTGACAACGAGCTAGATCACTGAAATACTAGACCATTTACTTTAACAAAGTTTACTTAGTAATGCCGAACACAAAGTTTTGTACAATGATTTAAAATAGTCGCAACCTCTTCTCTTGGATTCCAAGTTGGCTCAAGGAAGCAGGAGTAATTTTACTGTCAGATATAGCGCGCCCATAGAGTTATCGCAGGATACTCACTATGAGATCGCTTTAATTTCTGCAGAAATATGGAACTCGTTTTATGATATTACATCTAGCAATAACATATTTTTTTATTTTCCTTCTGCTAATGATGCAGGAACATTGCTTATCATCATTCCTGGCGCCTACAACATTGTTGACATCGCTGATGAAATAAAAAGAATGATGACAGAAAAAGGTCATATTGGCGAAAACATAATAATCGAGCCAAATGATTCTACGCTTAAAACACGATTGACGCTAAAGGGCTGTTACCGAGTTGACTTTACGATTGAGAACAGCTTAAGAAATCTATTAGGTTGTAGTTCGCGAATTCTACAAGAAAATGGCTTTTACGATGGTGACTTTCCGGTAAACATTAGCGACATAAACAGCTTACTCATAAATTGTTCCATAGCTGAAGGATCATTTGACGCATGAGGCGGCCATAGCCATGTTATCTATAACCTCAGTCATAATGCACCTCCCGGATCGTTGATGACAGTAAAGCCCTCTTTGTTAATTTGCTATTCCTTCAACAATGTCTACAGTATGCCAGAAATTGCAATGTCAATCACGGATCAATCAGGAAAAAATGCTAACCTTAATAATGAGCGAGTAACATTTTATTTGCACCTGCGAGCGCAAAACTAAAATTATGTAATCGGGTTGTATAAATGAAGCCAAGACGAATTAAGCGCAGAAAGATCATAGGAGGAATTTTGTCAAAGCTGTTCTTTAAACTTTTTAATGTGATGCCAGGTATAGCCAGGAAAATTGCCGCCGCTGGGCGCCTCGAACCCCTCGAGCTGCCGCCTCTCTCTCTCTCTCTCTCTCTCTCTCTCTCTCTCTCTCTCTCTCTATATATATATATATATATATATATATAAATATATATATATATATATATATATATATATATATATATTGATTGATTGATTATTGAATTAACGTCGTGTTCGCCCATTCGGCATGTACGACGATTTACCCCCACAGCGTGCGAAGCACGCTTAGGGGGATTAAATGTGTGATTTAACACACTATTATTATCGTCAGGTGTGTTGACAGTTTGCAACACACCTGACTTTACTGAGTACACCCCTCCAGCGCAGCATGGTTCCCCACAATTAAGGGGGTTAAATTGAATGCGCGCTATTGGAGAGTGTGTACATTTACCACACCCCACCATCATTGTAAGGATTCCCCACAATTAAGGGGGTTCATTGAAGGAATGATATTGGGAGGTGTGTTTATACCTGTACATAGGACTAGAACCACAATGTTTACAGGTATATATGTGCGCGTTATAGCGCACGTTGTTGATTGAATTGTTTCAAGGTATCAGTCAGGACTGGCAGGCGGCACGGACTAAGCAAGCGAAGGCGCGAAGTGTGACGGGAAAGCCTTTAACGCCAGGAACGTACATGATCAAATTCTGCCCAGTTAACTAAGTCGGGCTGTCCCTATTACCAATTGTATGTTAGCCACATGTTGTAATTATGGTCACATTTTCACAGTTGAATAAAATTTTCCTATTTCCCTATCAATTTTTAAATTTCGTGTATAAAATGTACATATGTTTTCCGAAAAAAGATTTAAAAAATTTAAGGTTTAAGTAACCCTTACATTTTTTTGTGATCTTAATCAGATATTATCAAGTTATCATTGGATTCGGTGGATAATTAATCATATTTGTGTTGAAAGTTAGTTATATTTCGAAAAGGTTTTCAAGCCAAAATGAAAACCATTAGGCAGTTAGTAAACTCTTTAGTCCTTACAAGGACTGGGTGGCCCCGGTAAGAGCCGCTCCACAAAAAACGCTTTCAGGTGGTCCGGTACGTAATCCAAGGCCGTTCGTCTTACACGCTCTTTCGGGACGCTCAGGCTAAAGAAATCAGTCATGTCGAAATCTAGGTAGTGTGCACCACAATCAAAACCCTCGAAATTCACTTCGTGGTACATCATTAGGTGTTGTGCAATCACTGTAACTAATGATAGTGGGCAATCTCCGAAACCTTTCCCCCATTGTTGTAATGCTCCGACTGCTTTTTTCGTCCTAACTCTGCTGGCTTTTGTTAGTCTCCCACCACAATCTTCTGTAGTCCTCGCCTGAACGACCGTCTTAATATCGTCGACAAACTTTATGGCCTCTGTCTTCTCTAACCATAGATCATTCATTCCCCATTTGTATGATATGTCGTACAGGAGTTGCCCAGCCTGCTTGTGTAACCTGGGGTCATCTGTTAAAACCGGTTCTGGGATAGTTTGTGGGGTGGGTGGGGGTAACTTGCACGCTTCCGCCGCTGCCTGTTTATCCTTCTGTTTAGCCGGTGTTTTCATTGACCTTGGTGGGGAAGAGATTGGTAGTACTACGGTACTTGGGTGCGGTCCTGTCGTTTCCTGTGGCTTTATTACCTCTTGAGTTTCTTTTGTAACAGCAGCAAGTATAGGACTAGTTGTTGTTGTTGTTGTTGCTGGGGTCCTTGCAGGAGTTGCTGTTGTAGTAGAAGGTTGATTTATCGGTTCCTTGGGAGGTGCAGTTGGTCTTTGCTGCGAGGTAGGCGTCTGCCTATTACGCCTCCACTGTGTTGGTGGTCTTCCTCCCTCTCCCGGTCTTCTAAAGGGCCCTCTTCTTTCCCATGGGCTTCTTTCTATTCTTTCTATTTGACTTCTATTTTCTTCCCAAATAAGCAGAAGAGTAGTCCTCTTCGCTTGAGCCCGAAGGCTCCCTCCAGTTGCCACTGAAAGGCCTAAACCTTTCAAGGCATTCAAAGCATATTCAGGAATTATTAGTTCCATCGCTAACGATTTTTTTTTCTTCTTATTCCTACTGTGTCTGACTGAATTTGAATTATAGACGTGTGCGACGAATCAAGTCTATGTTTTCAAGCAACAGATGTGATGTGGTTCACTGTCTTTGATAGTCTCAATAATTTCTTAAATTTAGGAGTTACATCTCTTTGAACAAATGTATGTAAGACTTTCTCCTATTGATTTATTCTATTTTTTTAAATAGAAATATTAAAACTAAATATTGCAAATATTGGACGCAGACGACACAGTTTTTACTGAAATGGACTGTTCTAGAAGCCAGAAACGGACAGTGAGCAGTGTGCCTGCTTGTTTACATCGAGAGCTTCCGTTTGGTTTGAAACGCCAATAAGTTTAGAGTGTCAGGGACCTATGGTGACAATTATGTTAGAAATTTTATAAATTCATGAATGAAATGACTAAGTTTTGTGAATTGTTTTTATATGATTTATGCTTTTTGTTTTTAAAATCGGTAGGGGAGTACAAACAAAAGGGAGGGTGTGCGAATACTATAGATCTCGATTGCAATCAGGTTACTTTGGATCACAGGAACTCTAATAGTACATATACAATAGTACTATGCTATACAGTACATGTATTATTTATAGGTAAATTGTAAGCAACGATACGAGCCCCTTTCCTTCAGTACTTCTTCCGAGTTTCTTTAAGCTGATTAACTTTAAGGGATATCCCCAAAGTGCTAAATATATATATGTGTGTGTGTGTAACAGACTGGTCAACAATCTGATTTTTGCTGGAACTGTCAGACAGGGCAATGACGCGAAAAGACATGCAAAAACGCGCAAAGACAAGGCAAAGACGGGCAAAGACACGCAAAGACGGCACATAGACATTTTAAACTGATAATAGTAGAAAATATTTACTGTTGAGACAAAATGTATAAAAAAATAAATATATAATAAATAGAAATGTTTGCTTTGTCTATGTGTTGATCGTTCTCTTTCAAAATATCTATTTAACTCAATTAACATAACGGCAGTACAAGGACAGTGACGTTTTTAAACTTACAATACTGGGAAATATTTACTGTTGATATAAAATTTACGGTATATGGTAGTGAATTCCTACTGTAATCCAATTAATACGTGTAAAGGCGTGTTACAATCACAAGTAGCAGAGTAGACATGCGCTACCTTTAACTCAGGTAACATAGCGGCAGTACAAGGACAGTTTCAAATTGTTGATTATACAATGTATAACTTTATTAATCGGTGATTAGGACTTTTCTCTCCTTTATTTCGATTGATTTCCCAATTTTGTTTTTATATGATGTTTAAATACTGAGCAACACAATTTCTACAGTTTCAAACTTCTTGGTAATGAACAATTACATGAAATATATAATTATCCAATTAATCGTACACAGGTATTCACACCTCAGGATAGCCATAATTTAATATAAAATTATTAAAGGGGTGTGGCCGTCAAATTGAGTCGGCTAAACAATTGATCAAAAGCTAATAACGTTAAACCTTCGATAATCCTTTGCTAGTTATGTCGGCAAAAGATATGATAAAATACTAATCAGCTACAAACTTCGGAATTCTTTGATAATAGCGATCAGATATTCCTTAATTTGTGCTCGATGTAAACTGACCCTTCATAAACACGTTATAGATGTTTTGGTAGTATTATTTGTCAGTCGTTGTATTGTTTCGAACTCGTCTTCTTTATCAATATCTGGACTATATATTTTGCTATAATTTTGGATATAATTTTTATATAGTTTTTCCTGCTTGTAAAGATAAAAAACAAAGTTGTGTAGGCATAATCATGCCGGGCCGAGTCCGTAAAAAGGCCAGGGTTGAATCATGGCCATGTGAAGTTTGTTCAGAAAATTGCGTGTTAGGTTCTGTACAATGTGATGTTTGTAAAAAAAATGGATGCACGCTTTATTTAATGGCCTGACTGACAGTGACTTGGGTCTTCTTTCGGGGAATTTCCCCTACATGTGTAATAAGTGCATTCTGGATGCTGATGGAGGCTTGTACAACTGTTATAGAGCAGTTCTCAGATTGCAGGAGGTAAGTCAAATTATATTGCATTTAATGGACTGTCAGCGATGTTAACCATTTTCTGTTGGACGTCAGTTTTCATCTTTTACAATAATCAGAAAAACAATTAATAATCTTATTCATGTCTTTTTCATTTGGCATAAAGAAGCAGCAATACGTTTACATATGTGTAAATCATACATTTTCTTCTTGCCGAACAACAGTATCACAATAGATATATTCTGAATAGTTACCATTAACATTAACATTCGATTTAAAGTTTTGATGACATCTATATATAGCTTTAAAACATTTCCCAGTGACTGCAAAATAACTTTTTCTTCTTTAATTTAGAGACTGTAGTTGTTATATGAAGTATCATAACATTGTACCTTTGATAGTAAATTATTTTCTTCTAAACACTCATGTATTCCTGTTTTTAATAAGGATGTAAACAATTTTCCCAAACAAAGTCAGCTTTGTTGAGGTTCTTAAAACAATGAAACAATTTTATTCTCTGATATTTATAGTTTGTATTGGAAATTTTAAACCAATTAATGTGAGTCATCTTTTGATACTACCGACAGACGGACACTGTCCAAATACTTCATAGTTTATTGGACAGTACACCTGATTTTTCTTTTGCATAGTACCAATTCTTTTATTGACATGAATGAATATATCCATTAGTGATTATAAATTTTAATTTGTGATAATTAGATATTGTTAATATTGATCATTCATAGTACCCATTCATTTATTAACATCAACGAATATATCCAATAATGTTTATACATTTTAATTTGTGATAATTATATATTGTTAACATTGATCATTCATGGCATAATTTCCCATATCAAAATATATTTTTAATATTAATAGCCAAGCTTAGAAAAAGTTGATATTTAGAAAGACTTATTAGAATTAAAGTACTACGGGTAATGTTCGTTTAGAGATTTGCATTTGTATTTCCATCATTTTGCATCAATTTATCAATTTATCATCTCTTTATACTTACACATCTCAAATTATGGATTCTGTTATTAATATTTAAATCATATGTATTGGAAATCAAAAGTATAATTATCAATACTAATAAAAAAAAGTCATACGTGTTAAACCAATAGGTAATTATTAAATTCCTTGTAAACGATGCACATTTTCAACAATATTTGATAAATTTAATTCAGTACATTGATATATTAATATTTGAATTCAAACGAGACAATAATTTAAATACTTATGTTTTGGACAATTTGGGCTTGATAAATTCACAAGTATGCAATTAGCATACACAAAATTCATAATTATGAGACTTAAAAAGCAGGGTCCACGTCCCAAGTCCCAGGTACACATCTGTGCCTCTCTATACAGACAAATGTGTAGCAAATGCTTAACGAACTGTACTAAAGAAAATAGCCCGGTAAAATACTATCCAAGAACGTTTTTGAACTCTTTTTGCGTGTCGTTGCCCGTCTTTGCCTGTCGTTGCCTGTCTTTGCGGTGTACTCTTACTATAAAACTATAAACATATTGAATATATATATATATATATATATAT
The DNA here is from genome assembly GCA_029931535.1 of Margaritifera margaritifera. Classification (NCBI taxonomy): domain Eukaryota; kingdom Metazoa; phylum Mollusca; class Bivalvia; order Unionida; family Margaritiferidae; genus Margaritifera; species Margaritifera margaritifera. The sequence continues at coordinate 126,815 of JAQPZY010000963.1, forward strand.
ATATATATATATATATATATATATATATATATATATATATATATATACACACACACACACACACACATCGACATAGCTTACGACCTAGACTTTGATAGATACAGGATTCCCAAGAAGTTGGTTAGAACGAAAATCGAACTATCATGATATAATGCCATAAAAGTGGGAAAGCGGCGCAAGGGAATATAACAAAGTTTCCCAACGTTTCGATGTAAACCAGAGTCTTCCTCAGGGAACAATATAAACATACGCAGACAGACAGACGTACACAGAGTGCCTCGTGTAAAACAATAAATATTTACATTTTGGCACAGAGAACATAAACTGATCAGAATCATAAAACGATCTAAACTAAAAAACAAAATAACAAACTAACAAGAAATAGCTATATGTTTAGAAAAGGATCTGAATAAGGCAAACGAGATATGATGCAAGCTATCATCACAACAGTGCTATGATGCCTGGCACAGCATAATTAGCAACGTCATTGCGTGTTTCATATGGTGCCATCTATACCGATGCATTGTTCTTCGCTTCTAGCTTTACATCCCGGATATAATTGCCACTAAGAGAAACATAGATAGGAAAGTATTTACAATAAAATGTATGTATGTAGTAGGGGTTTTACGGCACCATTTTGCACAATAGTGGCTATATGATGCCAACTAAGGTGAAGTTCGAAAATTGTAAAAATGAATTGCAAAAAAACATGTAAATATCAAGTACAACAAGATAAATTATAAGTCATAATGATGTTAAAATTCTGCAAAATAAAAGATAAAGGTAACAAATATAAAATCCTTAAAACATATAGTCAAAATCTGTCATATAAACTGCATTCACTAAAAAAGTCTAATATTGTTTCAGGTGGTACATCTTCATACAGTTTTTCCATACAGTTCGCGTCAAAATACTTCTGTCTCACAAGGTGGAAGTCGACACATTAGACTGTCAGTGAACAGTGGTAGGGTATGCACTCTGGTCGAGATTCACCCTTCAGGAGGTGTACATGAGTCAGGTGTGTCAGATACGCGGTCGGCACAATACCACCTCAACTCTCCGATTTAATTGTATACGAGGGATGCCACTCTCCAATAGTGGGTTGGATGCTTTTAAGTTTGTTTGTGGAGTTTTCATTCCACATATTTTGCCAAATATTACGAACATGCTGATTATACAATATCTGAAGTCGTTGGCTGCTTTGTCTGCCATTTCATTACCGTTTACACCAATGTGACTAGGCAGCCAACAATACCAAATATTTTTTCCATATTGTTTGAGAACATCTTGTTTCTATAATATCTGGGATATTAACCGTTGTCAGATTTAAGATTTTGGAAGGCTTTCAATGTGGAAAAGGAATCCGAAAAGATTATGAAATTTGTTTCTGAGAGGTTTGAACGTATCTTAAAGCTCTGAATATGGCTGTAATTTCTGCAGTAAATATTGAGGCTTTATCCGGTAACCGGTTCGAGATGGTGTCATGGGGTGTTGCAATGGTATGTTAAACTTTGTCTCCATCTTTCGAACCGTCTGTATATAGAGATGTATACTACGACAGAAGGTTCTTACTGAAGAGCCAGTTTCGTTCGTCTGAGATAAAGCGATGGTTCATTTGCCTTAACATAGAGGCTTTCGAAGGGAAAGTTCTAAATGCACCTAGACAGAGTCTAAGTCCCTGATTGTGGATTGGATCAAGTATCTGCGTGTAAGATTTACAAGCTGATCCGTACACAATGCAGCCATAGTCAAGTTTTGATCTTACTAATGACCTGTATAACGGGAGCAAGACTTTCCGATCTGCTCCCCATCTCGTATTAAATCTATAGTTTTTTGGCAGTTGTCATTGATGTATCTAATATGTACAAGAAAAGTTAGTTTATGGTCGAAAGATTTGGTCTCCTCCACAACAAGAATAATGCAACCGTCGAGATAGAGCTTTGGGTCATCATGACTACGATGTAATGGGCAAAATGCATTGAAACAGTTTTAAATTTTAAAAATGTGAACACGCATTCTTCTGCCAATTTTGGAACTCTGTTTAAGTTTATCTGTAGTTGACGTTCAATAGTATGCATACTCTTTGATCTATAGCAGATCAAAAAGTCGTCAGCGTATAATGAGCAATCAGTTCTTGAATTAAGGCATTTCACTATATTGTTAATTTTTATGTTAAATAGAGTGACTGACGCTATCTTGCCCTTAGGTACACCCATCTTCTTCGGAAAACTTTCACAAGGGGCGATGCCTACCTTAATTCTGATGTTTCTATCTTTGAAAGAATTGAAGATAAAGTTAGGTAAACGGCCCCTTAGACCTAGTTTGAATTGATCATTGATTATGCTGCACTTCTATCTGATGTCATAGGCTTTCTCCAAGTCAAAAAGACGGCAACTAAATGTTCTTTCTTTATGAACGCTTCTCTAATAAATGAGTCAAGTCTGACAAGATGGTCCTTTCTGCTTCTCTGGCGCCTGAATCCACATGGGACATCTATTAGTAGTTTGTTGAACTTGAGATACCAGAATAGTCTATCTTTTATCATCCGTTCCTGGTTTTGCAAATACAGTTTGTTAATGATATGAGACGATAGTTGGAAGGGTAGGTTTGGTCCTTTCCCGGTTTGGGTACTGGAATCACCGTTGCTTCTCGCCAAGACTGCGGGAAGTGGCCAGTTTCCCAAATTTTTTATCACAAATATGTAACAGTGTATTTTGAGCTATGTCGGGTAAGTGTTTCAGAAGTTGACAGTGGATATCATCTGGTCCTGCTGAAATGTCATGAGTTCAATCAAGTGAGTTTTGTAACTCTCTGAGAGTGAAATGTTCAATGCAATCTTCAGCACTAGCAGATTTGAAATTTAGCGGAACCTTTTCTATTAGGTTTTTGACATGGCGGAGCTTTTCAGAACAATTCTTTTGAGAGAAGTGTTCGAGAATGTTTCGACCAACGTATTTGAGATGTCTGGTACTGTTGTGACTATTTCATCAGATTTCTTAAAATATTTGATCCAGGTTTTATTTTTGCTAAAGATTTTTCGTACCATATTCCATACTGATTTAATAGAGGAGCTAGAGTTCAACATAGAGACATATGATCTCCATGTTTTCCTCTTGCTTTCTCTAATGATACGACGAGCTCTAGCTCTGTAGGTTACAATATTTATTCTTATTTTCAGTTGTTGGATTGGCATTGAAATGTTGAAGGACTATTTTCCTTTCTCTGATGGCGTCTTTGCATTCATCATCAAACCATGGTTTTTATTGACACGTTTAGGAATCGCCGAAGTTTATGCTATTATATCCCCAGCAACATTCTGGAGTATCTTTGTAAATAGGGGTATTGGATCAACTACGTTTGTCAAAACGACCAGCTGTCTGATTTGACACCAAAGATTGTGTTTGGAAACAAAGTCTTCTATCTTCTTCCCTCTCATGTTGACATCTTTACGGCCACAAAGTTTATGGTGGCTGTTAAAGTCGCCAAGTAAACAAAAGGTGTTGGTAACTGTTCAATAAGATGGTCAAGATCAGATTGACTAATTGGATATTTCCTCGTTTTTCATGAGTACGCATAAACAAAAATACGTCATCGACAACAAAATGAGACAAACTCCTACATATCAACGAAAGTGCCCGTTTTATCGATCTTTAAGTGACTGCTCTTGGAAGAGAAACTTTGATTGGCTCATTCAAACAGCGTGAAAGGTCACATTGGGTTAAAATTGCGAGAAAAATGTACTCGCACTCGCAGTGATTTGTTCAACGGGTTTATACATATTCATGAGAAACGAGATCACGCACAGGCGGCCTTGGGTGATAAGGTGCGTATAGAATTATCCCCCGTGGCTTGCGACGATGCTAGAGATGTAAGAAAGTGTTTATATCTTAATTATAAAGTGCCTCAGATGAATGATAAGTTATGAAGGAAGAAAAAAGAGAAGAAAAACATACAGAAAACAAAACAAACCTTATAACCCAAAACTATATCCTAAAATGTTTTTCTTTTAGACCCCATGGCCTCAACCAGGCGATGACGTTTAGGAATAAATTGTGCGTGTAAACGGAATTAATATGGACATATCATTTTCCAAAGGAATTTTAAAACTAGCACAGGCGAAAATGTATGATAAATGCCGAAATAAAATAAAAAGATTAAAACAAAAGATCTCTACGGAGACCTACACATATAAAGACCCATAGACAGTGAAAACGGTACAGGCGTTGATCTCAGAGGAACAAAAAGAGCATCAATATGCAACAAGGGAGTTAACTTAGTAAAGATTTGAAAATTGGCAGTGATATTTTTTGTTTAAAAATCAATTCTCTTGCGAAAGCTTTTATTATATGGAAGTAAGAATCCTAAAAAGTAAGATTAAAAGTAGAAAGCTCGCATTATCATGTAACATTACGGCGGTAGGAGTGGACGATTTAAACTGATCAAAACCATACCAGGGCCCTACATTTATTTTCTGTAGCAATTTTACACTTCTCTGTAGGGATCTTCTATAGGCAGAGCGGATGGCAGAACCTCTGAGAGGTAATTATTGATGATTTGAAAGGATTTACGCGCCCTAAATGGGTCTTTTTAGCACCAGCCGGTGTATGTAACTTGCCGGGGAAAACTCTTGTTCTTTACCTGCAGCCAATATCAAAGTGTAGCCGCGACATTTCCCTTGACGAGAACGGGAGGGGAGAAGGGAATCTTGGAACATTCCTGCGGCCGGGGTGGACGATTTAAATGAGTCTACACCTGATATACGTTTCTTCCCTTGGGGGTGGGGGTGGGGTGCAAACTCTTCTTTTCGCAATAGTGAATGTCAATCTTATCTTCTATGGACAAACGGGAGGGAAGAACCTCTGGGAGGTCGGGGTGAATCATTAAAACGGATCTACAATATACTCGGGCTGGACATCGGCCCTTAGAGTACCAGTCGTTCAATGTCTCTTCCCGCGGGAAAAAAAGAAAAATGCACTCTTGCTGTTAATGTAAAATTATCAATGGGTCTACACCAATCCCGGGCCCCACAGGTGTCCTTGGAATACTTGCACGTCACTTTCTGGAGAAATCTCTTGTTTTTCCAGAATTCAATGTCAAACTTCCCTGTACTAATCTTCTATAAGCAGAGGGGATGGAAGTACCTTTGGTCGATCGGGATGCATGATTTAAACGCATATACAATAAATACGGACCTTGCAGGGTTCATAGAGTACCATCTGGTGTAAGTTACTTCCCGGGGAAAGCTCTTGTTTTTCCGGCGGTCAATGTCAAATTATGACCATGGGATTCTCTTTGACGAGAACAAGAGGGTGGGAGGGATCTTAGAGAATTTTGGCGGTCATGGTAGACGATTTAAACTGGGCCACACCATACTCCGGCCATACAGTGGTCCTTCTGCTAACCATTGGTGTACGTCATTTCTTGTGGAAAGGTCATGTTATTCCAGCAATGGAAAACTTCCCGGCAAGGATCTTCTATAGTCAGAGGGGTGAGGAAAACCTCTGGGCGGTCGGGGTGTATTATTTAAACGGGTTTACAATAAACCCGTTTCTCATGGGTCCTTAGAGTACTAGTCGGTGTAAGTTTCTTGTTTTTTTCTGGCAGTCACTGTCAAAGTATCAACGCCACATTTTCCTTGACAAGAACGGGAGTCGCCGGGTGGGGTGGGGGTGGGAGAGATGGGAATATTGGAAGATTAATGCGGTCGGATTGCACTATTTAAACGGTTCTACACAATATCTGGGCCCTACAAGGGTCTTTGGGCTACCACCTGATGTATGTTACTTCCGGGGGAAAACTCTTGTTTTTGCAGTAATGTCAATGTTCCCGGTAGAGCTCTTATAGGCAGAGGGAAGGGGAGAACCTATGGACGGTCGGGTCTAATTATTTAAACGCGTGTACACTATACCTGTACCCTACAGGTGTCCTTACGGTACCAGCCGAAGTAAGTCACTTATCTGAGAAAGCTCTCTTTTGAACAGAAAAGTTTTAGCAATCAGGATATGTAATAGGTACTTTTCTCATTTTTTAAATTTAGTGAGTCTTTTTTTTAAGTTTTCAATACTGATGTGGAACACATATATGATTGTTAGGATATATTATTTTAGACGTTTCAGTCAGACTATCTACCTTAGGTATTTAATTGGGTATTTTTAATATTTTCAACATATAATTTATTTGCATTTGGACACACTCAAAATGTGAATATATGGAGACAAAATAAGGAAATAAATGTGTGCTGGATCCGTGTAATACTTCCAATTAGTGGGGACGGCTTAAAACGCCACTTGCAGGAAAGGGAAGTAACTTAGTTTTGAGAAATTACAGAACTCAGTGTATTTTCAATGTTTTAGCGCAGACGAATCCACTTGAAATAAACCATGGGCTAATTTAGCAAGTTAAGTACCACTGTGGTGGATAATTGTAGACCTGGATGTAAAGGAAAAGACTATTTCTCATATAACTGTTAGTGTAAAATTCTTTAAACTTAAGGTACTTTAATGGCCCGTCAAGTCAAAACCACACGCTTTTTAATTTAATGTCACCCCACCCTGTCCCTACTGCGTTTCTGAACCGTGATTCAGCTGGTCATAATCCAAAATTCTTTACTTGTAGTATGCATCCTCATCCTACAAATCCATGTACGATTTTGTTTTAAATAAAAAAAGAAACATTACAAAATGTCACTGTGATTGCATTTTTGGTATATTTAACCTTTGACTCCCTCACAGGGACCCCAGGGCAAGGGCCATAAATCTTACCACACTCGCAGATGGTCACTAAATGGCCAACCTATATAACAAGTCTGGTGAATTTCCACACATAAATTTAGGAGATGTGATAACGGAGAAAAGGACGGACGGACAGACAGACAGACAGACCGATTGACTGACGGACGGACATATGAAGGGTTTTCCAATATTCACTAGCTAAAGCGTGGGGATAATTATCGAACGTAAATGCAACGCGTTCTTTCTATCCAATAACAAAAAGTAATAATATCGTACATCCTTCAAACCAGTGATAGTCACTACTAAAACCGTTACAGTGGGGAGCAGTGTACTGCTCACTACAGCTCGTTAGCGTTCACTACTAATTTAACGTACATACAAAAGTTTAGTAGCAAGAGTTACCGTTTTCCTTCACGTTCGTAATTCAAGCTTTTAAAATATATTCAAGCAATGGATGACATTTTTTTGTTACCTCATCCTGTCATATATTATATGAATTATTTCAGGTACCTTGAATTATTGTCTCCTCTGCTACAAATAGCTCGTAAGGCGGAAAGAATCAATAATAAGGTTATAATGACATTAGGTCATAATGTCACCGGTCTTCCGCTGCCTAAACAAAAGCTTGTAAAAACAATGTTCATATAGGGATAATACACTCTTTGTTATGTGCTAAGATTTGACAGACCTTGAGGTACGAGTTTAGCCCGATGGCGAAACCCGTAGGTTCAAAATCTTTCTCCGGTAAAATTGTGCACATAGTAAACAGAGTATGACTGTGATTCGTTCAGGATCAGTCACGTAGCGCATAAAGTACACACCAAATACACATGTACATGAAAAAAGGTTTTTATGAGCATGAAACTGTACTCAGGCAGAACGCGAAATTCTGATGTTCGAATGCGACTGTCATCACAAAATTGCAAGCGTCAAACCAGCTAAATCCGTCCTAATTGTGTAAGAATATAATTTTCCTCTTCTTGTTGTAAAATCCATATAGAAAAGGAGAGAGAGAGATAGAAATTGAATGAATTAATACTGAAAAGAGAAGTATCAACACAATTACATACGCGTAATTTAAGATAAGACAAAGAATTTTCATTGGATATCAATTATTTTACAAAGTGGGAATCGCAAGTTGTTGCTACTATAATTGTAGTTACAAATTATTTTATAAGACAAATGCTACAATTGCTGCATGTATTTAAAAAAAAGACACCGAGAACAATGGGTCAAAAATATAAAATTTATTGACACTTCAAAAAATGAATTTTTATTTATTTTATTATTATTATTATTATTCCACATGTGACACATCTTTACATTTCTTGTTAATAATGTTCGACATACTCTCATATTTCATCAAAAGCTATTTTTTTTTTGGGGGGGGGGGGGTTGGGGGGGTAGGGGTGTGGAATAACAAATGATTACATGTTATTTTAGGGAAAAATAAGACATTGCAAATGTAATTCTTTAGAATATTGTTGGAGTAACGAACATAGGAGAAGCTCTCTGTGCCTTACGAGCACCACAAGTTCCAAATGCACCTACGGCCACTAGGGCAGCAACGTGCCCCGCCGGCGCAGCAAGTTCCCTGAAAGTCGAAGTAAGATTACAAGTCAATAGTAATGATAATAGGAATGGTTTTAATTATGATTTGATGTAGTGTTATTGGTTGACGTGTGGTGGTGGTGGTGTGACGGTTTTAGTAGTATTAATAGTTCTTAATAGTTCTTAATTGTTGTTGTTTATTTTATTTTTTATTTTTATTTTATTTTTGTTGCTGTTGTTGTGGTACAAGTACTTAGTTAGTATTTGCAGTAACTATTATACTTGCAATTTGATCCTTTTTGGAGTAATCGGGGTGTTATTGTTGGTCATGAAACAAGATGAGAAGAAGAATGCTGTGTAGTAGCGTTGATATTAATTACCGTTTTGATGTTTTTGAATCGTGGTATCTCATACATATAATGGCTATTTGGTTGTATCGAGTGAATAACGCATATAATGGATCGAGTGGATAAAAAACTCAGTATGTTCACAAGTGACGAATTAGGGTTAAGAGGGTTTACCTCAATGTATGGGCAACATCTCCAGTCATCCGCTGAGAAACAACACGGTTGAGAATCTGGACAGGCCCAGTTCGGGTCTGGGCATATTAAGCTAACTTCGCGATTGGCAGCCATCGAAGTGCTTGCTTGTTTCATTTCAAGTACTGCCTGTTGCTTCTGTGCCTGGTCAAATAAATATTAAACTATGTTATTGAACTCTTTAAGATGAAGTAGTGAACAGGTTTATGCGTGATATGAAAGCATAAGGTTGTCTCCTTATTTGAAATTTGTCATTGAAATTTAGATTTATGATAGCCGCAAACGTATGAATGTCAAGGTATGAAGGAATGAATGTCAAATGTTAAGGAAACTTTGTCTTCGCTTAAACTAGCAATTTGTGCAATATGTTTGTGGTGGTGTGTTGCTGTTGGTGGTGGTGATAGTAGTAGCAGTAGAAGTAGTAGTAGTTGTTGTTGCTTCTGTGCAGTAGTGGTAGAAATATTATCTGTTGTTGTAGTAATTGTTGGTGTTGTTGTTGTATAGGATACCTATTCAGTTCCGGCGGTGGATATAAGATAACAAAATAGTGACATAAATCAAGGCATAGTACTTAATGCGTCGGACAATAGTCACAATATTCAACACAACATTCATGGTAACTCGGCCCAACAGATCTCTTTGTTGTCCTTGAGTGCAGTCATTGTATGTTTACTAGCAAACTTTATACAAAAATATCATTTATACACACACCGAAGAAACTGTTCTATTTAAACAAGATAGAATGGTCGAAGGTGGCCAGTAATAATACTAATTTGTACAATCTTTTTCAGAACTGTTCCAACCAATTTGTTTCCCTTCTCGTTGAGAATAATAAACAAAGCGAATAAGTATGTTTATCCATTACACCTGTAATGTCTGTTGCTAAATGACATGAGCGTACTATGGGATTTATAGAATGGTTCTCTGTTTCAGATGACTTTGCTTACGAATAAAACTTTTGAAACGGAAAACAGGAAGATCGGTAGGACACATGCTAATTTAGACGACTAATAGTGGAATTGTTCCAATTATTACATACTCATTTAGACGACTATTAGTGGGATTGTTCCATTAATTACACGCTCATTTAGACGACTAGTAGTGGGATTGTTCCATTAATTACATGCTCTGTTGCTATTAAGACATGTTTCTAAGAATGCCACAATAATTTTCCATTAATAACAGTACATGTCTAAAAAACATACAATAAATATTCAAAACTTTGTATGGATAGATATTTAATACATGTAGTCACTAGAAGAAGTAGTGTCATTATGTCAATCAGCCATACTTGGCACCTCCTTATTTCAGTACCTACAACACATAGCAAGGTTACCACGCTTTTGGGACCACAAACAAATAAGGTCCAAGAAGCTATGTTAATATTTAGGTAATATAGATTAATTCAACCTTATACTATTAGCTATTACAAATATCAGGGTTAGTAAGTGATTGTGCACTATTAGACAACACAGACTGGTTAGTTTTTATGACCACATACTGACAAGGCCAAAGAAACTGTGTTAAAATGTAGAGACTATAGAATAGTTCCGATTCGTCTTTTTAGCTACGACAAAATAGAAGTTTTCCTAGATATTAAGTTATTGCACAGTATTACATTGGACAGGATAACTTTGGGACTACAAACTGAAAGGATCCTACAAACTGTGTTAAAATGTCAAGAATGTAGCGTAATTCGAGATTTAAGAATTTAAACATATCATTACGTTGCTGCACAAATACTGAAAACAACTTAATTTAAATAAAGGGGAAAAACATACAAATTTTATATATGTATGCTAACAGAATGGCAAAGTTTTGTTTTCAGATTTGTGAACATAAAAAACTATCGTGCATTGTACAGAGTTCGTCAAAATAACTGATTACAAAATTATTCATTATATGTGGATTTATTGTACCAATACCAATGTTAATTTTTTAGACCAAACTATTCCAGTTGTAATGGTGCCATTAAAAGTCCACCGGTGTGTGCATTACAAGGACTGCGATAACTTTTCGAAGGTTGAACGTCACAAAGGCTGTTCATTTGGAAGTTTAGAACCCAGGAATGGTATTTGGTAAGAAAGGTACATGTACATAGCATTCCTCTATCACTGAAACAGGCATATTAAACAAGTTTGACTCATTGATCTACCCTTGCCATTTTCACTAATTGTACACAATTAACTATCGTTCTGTGTGCATTACACTTAATTATCTTTATTCTGTTTATTCCCTTAATTAATTCCTATTTAACTGAACTGCTGTGAATTAATGATAGAATTTTATTTTCTAGACTTACTTCAACAAAGAATGTATTTACCGATATTATTGTCACGCACACCGCCAAAAGAACAAGCATCTGTAAGCAAAGAAAGAATAGAAATAACTGTAAGCATACATATATACGAACATACATTATATATATATATATATATATATATATATATATATATATATATATATATATATATATATATATAATTTGACGGTATATAGATATCGTCTTTAAGAGAAGACTTAAACTGAGACACATCCTTTTGATGCTTTTAGGATCCAAGTAGCATGTTTGATCTTTACCGCCCAGTGACAATGAATTATATTTAACAAAGTGTCAGTGCTTAGTTCACGACACTATAGCCAGGGCCTGTGCACATATTGTCAGGTGTTGAGTGCCAGTGGAAGGATCTAAGCCTTCTAGTAACTTATATTAGTGATCGCATCTACTAGTATAATGTATTTGCTAAAGCAACTGATTACTCTACGCTCAGAATAAAATTGCACGTGCCGTTTTTAATCGTAGTAGATATTTGAAATTAGGAAGTGTTGATGTTATTTTCTAGTTGCCGCATTATAATTCTTATGGGCGACGTATAGTTAGCATTTGTTTTACTCACAAATGCCAAATTGTTAGTCGCTAAGGTATATCATGTTTCGGTAGCGATATTAAATAATCGTCAAAATTCAAGGTCTTTGAAAGTATAATAGTTTCGTCCTTTGTACCATTCACATACTTTCGCATGCCATTCTTTTATGTACACTCAAAGTTTTTACAAGCGTTGATGGCTCTATGGTTGGTTGTTGATTGAATCTTAATGAAAAAGGTCATATCGACCAACATAAAGCAGAATATTTTTAATGCAAGAAACCCATGTTTAATGTTCACCGTCATTTCAGTCGTTACACATACTATTATGTAATCTTTTGGAAATTTTAGAGGTTTCCAATGGATTATTGAAGTTCATCATCCAACCACTCTTGAGTTTAATATAAATGTTCAGACGTTTTACTCCCAGCTCAGCATATAACGCGGATTTTTTTTTCTTTTTTTTCTCAGTTTTGTAATGTTTCTCATAAATGTATTGTGTACATTCTCAATGATCGGCATCTGTGACCTTTCTTTTGTCTCATAATCACTACACATGCGGTCAGATAGGTTTGCTTAAGTTCGGGATAAATATACAGATTTCATGTAAATTATTAACTTTTTCTCAAATTGTGGTCAGTGTAGAACGGTGAAAGAAAATTGCAGCTTAGCGTCAGGCACTATTGTAACGATAGCGGAACCATTTAGAATAGTCGTTTCTGCCAGAAAAAAGGTTCAGAATTCGCTAGGGTATTTTTCCAATGCTTAATAATACTTTTTAAAGAAGTATTCATTATCTTTCAATTAAAACAGGAAGCAAATATAGAAACAATAATACAAATTTATTTCACGGATACACACTTACCTTGAATTCAGTAGTCGTTTCCTCGAAATTTCTTTTAAAAGCGTTTGCAGTTTTGTTTCCGTTTCTGCAGCGACAACCGCACCTATTTGTTGATAAATAAATTGTGTACCTCATTTATACAAATAAACGTGTCAGGTGATCAAGGAAATCTCAATGGTTTGGGTAATATACAATTCGTGATGGAAATTCGAGATAAAATAGCACCATTTACCTCTTATGTATATATCATAAAAAGAATTTTTTTTAAGTTCAAGGACGAATAAAACTCCGTTAACAGTCTTTATACCGTTCACTAAAACCTGATGCACAAAATATGTATATGTTCTACATGACAAATTTGCTCATCAGATTAAAGCATATATCTTTATTTCTATTTCTGTACTGTAGGTATAAATGACATCGAAATAAATCATCTTCATAGGCTTTTGAAATCTAAAGAACTGATCCGTATGGGAAGCATGAGTTGAAAAGAATTATCACTAAAAGTCTTAGAAGTTTATTTAAGATAAATTTAAACTAGTATAGATTTAAAACGGTAACATCCAAGCTTTTTATGAATGTTTGTAATATGAAAGAAAATTATTTAAAGACAATTAGGTGCTGTAAAAACACATCCAGACTTGACGATCAGATTATACACGAATAAGGCTGCAAAGTTTACCAAAATTTGTAAACGTGCACACGGTATACAATAACCGAAACGATGCCGTTTAATTGAAATGATTCAAAACTATACCTTTCCCCCATCTAATAGTGAGGCTTCACGTTCATCTGACAACTATTTATATATAAGACATTGACAATGTTTATGCCGTACCTCGCTCAACTTGAGATTGTTTATTTGCTATACGTCTTTAGACTCTTATTTAGACTAATTTAGGTTGTAAGACATGCCTTTGGAGAATTCCTGTTTATATGACAAATTAGGTAAAATATCTTTGTGATCGTTGTGATATTGTATCCAACTGTTACAGATTGGTACATGATGAAAAAATGGATTATGGAACCGGATGTACTTCCTGGACATGCGCAAATGATGCTTTCGTAAGATATACAGTGACTACATAACTGTGCAGTGGTATTTGAAGTTGAAACGACGTTTCTTTAAAATAAAATGTTACACATCAAAGGTCCTGTTACCAAACATGTTTTCAAATGTAATTAATGCAGTGTAAGGATGTTTGTGTCAGCATTATCAGTAAACCAATCTAATGTGTAACTTGCGATACAACCAATTCTCTTCGACTTAGGCTAATTCCTAGCAATGCTATGTGGAAATCGTATATATTTTAAGAAAAGAATTAAGAACAAAGTCCTACCAAACAGTCCGATTAAGGAGAGATGTTAAAATATATCATATAATTGGAACTGGCAGTTATTGCATTACTGAAAGTCAATTGCATGTTCATTTACATGGTTACCAAGTTTGTAAACGTTTACATTCAGTAAACTAAACTAAGCTGTCTACACGTGCAAACGTTGCAGCCTTATACACGAAGTACATTCGTGCGTTGAGTTGAATTATGCATATATGAATTCAGTTGATTTGCAGATTTTATTTTCAGATGTAAGCATATGATTTGATTAAAAATTGGCACATGAGAACAGATTATTGCTCTTTGCACATATAATCTCTTTGTAATACAAACAGCATCACGCTCCATGTAAATGATTGTTACAAATGTTTCAAAGACAAGCTTCGAATAAAGAACCATAATGGACGCGGATATCACACTAGTAATATTATTTGCCAGTGAATACGTAATATGGCACAGAAAGAGATGGAACATATACAAGAAAAAGACAGAGCAACAGAGGAAACCTACACATCTAAAAGGCAAGAAAAAGAGACAAAACTCTGCATAACATACAATGGAGTTGACACGAATTAAGAGACAGTGCATGGGGATGAAAGAAAGAGGTCAAATAGATAAACAGAGCCACGGACAGACAATCAAATACAAAGCAACCGATACAACGTGAGATACTTACCAGTACAATGTCGAGCGATATGTCACCAGAGTGGGCAATTGTCCTTGAATGACCTGTAGAGCCATTTTATACACTGTTTGATCCGGGAGACTGGATGTGTTTAAAACACTCGTAAACTTTATTTAGCTTCTTAAAATATTTGTTTACACTTTCATAATGTTTGATTTAAATCCATCAGAAACACTACGAAGATTCGTCTGTAACTAATGTTTGTCCACAACACACCAAGAAAGAAGAAAAAGCCTTTTTGTCGGTAGGTCAACTGGTCATTGGGCATACATACAGATATTAAAATAGATCAAATGTTTGTGGTTGAAAAAAATAAAGATAAACAATAATGAATTTTATAATTACAATCAATAGTATGAAAGTAATACAATGGACATATGTACATTCACGAGGTTGTCATACACTTTTGTGATAAATATGAGTGATTAATTTTTAATACAGTCTATGAAAAATCAGGGTGTAGTATCGTAAGAGACTCATTGGATAAAAGGTGAGAGCAAGAGATTAAATGGTAATTTTATCAAGACAAGAACAAATTATCAGTGTTGAAATAAGATGCCATTTCTCTGTGTAAAACCTTAGTGCATAAAATACCAATTCCTTACAAATTTCAATATTCGAAGACTAAAACAATTCGATAAATTGAGACATAACAGGCCTTGCACAAAATCTACTCTGAGTTATTTTCTTGGTAAATCTTTATACGATGGACAGACAAAATTGAAAGGATATTCATCTTGCAAACATTACAGAATTCACTTTTTCATAAGGAATGGTTGCATTTGTTCATCTTCCAATTCCAATTTCAAGACGACGCTACGATACTCGCAATCTAGCATGTCTCACTCTAAATTTCGAAATTATAATACTGTCCAAGTTAGGCTAAAACAGGAATCTGCAATTTCTTTGAATAATGTAACCATAAATAAATCTATCAATCTCCAGTTTCTAAATTTGTACGAAATGTTCAATAAACCATTGTTTTAAAACAAAGAGAAATATATTCTGGTCTCCTACAGCTGCGTTGAAACAAATCTAAACTATTCCAATGATAATAATCAACTTTGGAATCCAAGGAAGACCCAATTTTGTCTAATTGAGAAACGATCGACTGTCAGCAATGTGTGTATCGTAAAATCGTTTAAATACGTGCCCTTTTTGCCGGAGCGTATTATGCTATGATTGTGTCTGTCCGCACGATAAATTCAGTTCTACAGCACGTGTCTATGCCAAACTTTGTGGATAGATTGCACTTGGGGTAAGGAAGAAGCATATCAATTTCGAGGTAAAAGAGTTCAACGTAAAGGTAACTGTGACTGAAAGTAGACCTAAATCAATCTTTGTGGATAGCTTGCATTTGGGACAAAGAAGAAGCCTGTTGATTTCGGGATCAAAAGATCTAAGCTCAGAAAGCAAAAATTCTCTCCGCACACTGTCATTAGTTTTACACCGCATATCTGGACCAAACTTTGAGGATAGCTTGGAGTTTGGGTAAGAAAAAGTGCCTTGATTTTTGGATCGAAAGGTTGAATTTCAAGGTCGCTGTGCTTGAAGGAAGAAAAATAGTTTCTGCACAAAACTTCAGTTCACGGCCATGTATTGTCATTAGGTTTTTGGAGGTCTTGCACTTAAGGTACGGAAGAGACCTTTGATTTTGCGGTCAAAAGGTAAAATATCAAGCTCACTGGTGGCTCAAAGAAAAATAGGTTTTTAAGAACAACTGTTATTTAGGGATAAGTTTCTTTACCAAACATTGTGTGTGCTTGCACTTAGGGTAATAAAGCAACATAGATTATGGGGTCTAAAAGTCAGCGATCACGGTCATGGTAATAGGCTTAATATAAAAAATGGTTTCTGCATAGTAAGTTTAATTCATGACCGTATAACTTGACAAAAGGTCTAGGTCATTTAAATCCATTGGTCAACGATCTTCAAAGCCAGCCATGTCAAACTAGTTCACGCATAGAGGACTATTACACATGGGGTGGGCGTACGATGTGCTCGTTCATGATACTCTTGGTTATTAACGTTTCACTTGATAATGTTTTGCTGCTTCTAGCAGAAAGACGACGATTTAATTTCAAACGAGTCATTTTGTGTATATTTTAACACATAGCCTAATATTTTAAAAAAGAGTACGCTAGCCTCATTTACATTCTTATGATAAACATTTTGAAAAATAGAAACAAAAATATTATTACAGTCAATTGTTTTAATGTGCAATAGAGATTTAATTTAGCTGAGAAATTTCTCAACGTATATACGATAATATATTTTGTAACTTTATTCTTGAATTACGTTTATTGATTGAAGAGCATGAATACGAGTGTAATGCCTCATTTCTGAGCATATTTATGAACCTGTCGATTCTGGGGTGAGTGTGTGTGTGTGTGTGTGTGTGTGTATGTGTGTGTGTGTGTGTGAAGGCATAGTTAAGTATATGGGAGCGTGAGAACAATTGTAAATATTTAAAATAAATTCGATAGTGGGTTGTTAGAAAAGGTGATTTCTAGAACACTGGAGATCGAATTTATTTCTTTTTTTCAATTGTTTATATCATAATTCTAAATTTTGAATTATTTAACTAATTTCTTCCAATTGTAAATTTCATTAACGATGTTAGCCTAATAAATCATGTCAGCTAGAATAAGTCATAATTTTCATACTTTCACTTTCGTTCACGCTTTTATTTCGTTCACTAATTTTATTAAAGTTTTATGAAAATAAATAAACACGAATCAATTGAGTAAGTAATGAAATCAACAAATACTAACGTTAATTATTCGAATAATAAATAAAATTTGATTCAGTCAACCCGTGAATGGAGACTTAAAAGATGTAAACTTTTTTGCCTATTTTAGTTTATTCACAATATATATGCGATATTATAAGAATAACTTTGCTGCACTCGAAAATACATACACACATAAATACATACACACATAAATACATACACACATAAATACATACATACATAAATACATAAATACCCTCGCGTTTATCATGAATTGAATTCAAGTATGTTGCAACATGTTCAATATAAATGATGCTGCTGTTTAATACATAGCGAAGTCTTTATTACAACGAAATTGAAAATTGGTGGAAATATAATAGAACTACAGATGATGAAAACACGTGTAACCACATGATCTATATTCTCCGTTCTTTCATTTTTTTTTCTCGAATTGATTCATTAAGTTCGTGATCGTAAAAATCACTATTTACATGAAAGAAATATGCTGTTACTTGCCCCAAGTTGATTGTATGATAAAATAAAAAAATAAACCTATATTGTCAAAGTTTTTGTTCTATACTACTGTATTATAATAAGAGTACACTTTCTTTCAAATTTCAATAAAAGGATAAAATTAATCATAATGCCATATACATATTGTTTTCTAGTTTGTGATGACATATCAAGAAGTATCATCATTTCTCAGTAAGCTAAAATTTGAAGACTTATTTAAAAAAATAAATAATATACGTTTCATTTAAATTAATGGAATGGTTGGACTATTACTAAATTTTCCCGCACGATCACCTTCAGAATTTGGACAGAGATATTTGCAACAACCCTAGGATGTGTGCTATTTTTATTTGCGTCTCCGTTTATAGCTTTGTTAGATTTTAGTGATTATTTGTTTGATTATGGGGAGTCGGTATTGGGTAGATATTTCTCAAACCGAGTAATTAGCCAATTTCTAGGAGCAGACTTAATAATGTACAGTATTTAGACTTTACGGTCGCGCGGATTAGTTTCGTAAAATGGACCGTCCCTAATTTCTTAACCTTAAGGAATTCTCGGGATATTGTCACTTATACGTGTTTAGTAACTTGAGATAGGAATAATTATGTGTATTATGTGTGTGGATCGTGTTTTGTGGTGCGTGGTGTGAAGTACCGATTTACGGCTGGAAAGGCTTACAGATGGGTCATACGACTGTGAAGCAAATAAGACCATGGAACTGTGAAATTAGGGTCTCGTAAATGTGTGGTTGCTATTTGATTATTGCAAGATTATTTGTGGTATTTGCGCGTTTAAGAACCCTTCAGTTGAGAACGACTGTTGTCTTGAGGTCCTTGAAAATGGGGGAAAAATCGACCTCAAGACAGACTCACGCAGATGTTGTTTGATTCGCTCGGTAGTGAGACACTTTGCGTGTTACAATATATTAACGAACGTAAGCGACATGATTCAAGCGGCATTGTTTATTTACGACGATTCTGGTGTAATTGTTTAATCTAGAGTTAGAAAGTACCTATTCGAAACGGAAATAAAGTTTATTTATTGTAATAAAGGAATTTGGAAGTGTTTGAGGTGACGTCTTTTTTAAATTCAGTCTTTCTCGGCTTATAAAAAAATCGGTACCTAAATGGCGGATGCGTGTAGCACATAGTGGTCAGGGGAGGTAAATATGGAATACTATTCTACTATTCCACCCGAAATCTCTCTCTCTCTCTCTCTCTCTCTCTCTCTTTCTCTCTCTCTCTCTCTCCACACATGTATGCATGTATGTATGCATGTTGTGTAGATGAATAAATGAGTTGACGGTAATATAGTTAACGATCTTTTATCCAAACCTTGTGCATCCAGATTTTTGGTCTATCTGAAGCACGAATATATATCTCCCACGCTGGAATATTTGAAAAAAAATATTGGTTTAGCCAGGGATCTCTACCTAAATTTAAATTTAGTATGATGTACTTGAATTTTCGGTACTTCCACAGGTCTAATCTTTTTATTTATTTTACTACCAAAAAACTAATTACAGTTTATTTGAAGAGTTATCTTAAACAACAAATTCACAATTAAACTTGCAATTTTTTACAGTCCATCATTTTCATCTTCCTTGTTGTTTTAAAATAATGGTTTCAGAAAAAGCCTGCAACCATTAAATACATTAAATGTTTGTAGCAATACTTCATACACAAATTGTTTTTCATCACCGATAAAAGCATCTTTTGTTCAAATGAAAATTTCACCCCTGATTGGACTCAGTTGTTACGTATGTAGTCTATATCTCTTTATATAGTATTTTCTAACATTTATTGATTTATTTGGATTTAGATACACTGGAAAGATCAATACTGAGAATCACATATATAGATCATTTGGAAAATAAGTGCGTTTTGAGTCCATGTAATACTTCACGGTAGTGTGGACCGCTGACAGCGCCTCTTGCGGGAATGGGAAGTAACTTCATTTTGGGAATTTACTTGACTCTTAGTATTTAATGTTGTAGCGCAGACGAATTCATGCATGTATACAAAAATCATGGACTAATTTAGCACGTTAAGTACACGGTGATGGACAATTGTAGATCTTAATCTAAAGAAAATGACTATTTCTCCTATAATCGTACTGTAAAATATTTTAAATTAGAGTTACTTCCATGGTTGCCAAGGCAAAACACGACGCTTTTTATTGCATGTCGCCACACCCCCACCACTCCCCCCGACATCTACTGATGTGAACCGTAACCCAGTGGTCATAACCCCAAATTCTTTGCTTGTATTGTGTATCCTCCTCCTTCAAATTCGTTTACAAAGTTTAGTACACATTTTTTCAACTTTAAAAAAAAATGCGACTGTCATTGCAGTTTTTGTATATTTGACCTTTGACACCCTCACAGGAACCCGAGCGCAGGGGCCAAACATACCTATGTAACATGTTTGATGAATTAACACGCATAAGTTTAGGAGGAGATGAGATAGTAGAGAGAAGGACGGACGGGCGGACAGAGAGAGGGACTGACGGACGAACAGATGAAGGGTTTTACAATATCCACTAGCTAAAGAGTAGTAATAATTAAAAAACGTAAAGGCAACTGTTTTTTTTTTCTATGCAATGATAAAAACTATTATCATCTTACATCCTTCAAACCTGTGATTCTTACTACTAAACTGTTAACAGTGGGAAGCACTGTACTGCTCACTACTGATCGTTACCTCTTGCTGCTAACTTAACGTACATACAAACGTTTAGTAGCAAGATTGAACGTATTCTATCACGTTCGTGATTCAAGCTTAAAGAATATATCAAGCGATGGATGACCTTTTTTGTTACCTCTACTTGTCATTTGTTATATGAATTATTTCAGGTACCTTGAATTACTGTCTCCTCTGATACAAATAGAGCGTAAGGCGGAAACAATCAAATATAAAGTTATACTGTAATTATGTCATAATGTCACCGGTCTTCCACTGCCTTAAAACAAAAGTTAGGGATAATACACTGTTTTCTGTATGCTAACATTTGACTTAACTTGAGGTAAGAGTTTAGCCCGATGGCAAAACCCGTAGGTTCAAAGTCTTTCAAGAGTGCTTCCGGAAATTCTTACACACAGCATTTATTCTTTAATGATCAATTACTTAGTACAGAAATTATACAACAAATACACATGTAAGTACAAAAAGATTCAAATGAATATGAAAAAACTGTACTCAAGCAGCACGTGAAATTCCAATGTTCAAATGCGACTGTCGTCACAAAATTGCAAGCCTCAAACTAACTAAATCCGACCTAAATATGTAAGAATGTAATATTCATGTTCTTTGGTACAATACATATAGAAAATGAGAGAGAGAGAGAGAGAGAGAGAGAGAGAGAGAGAGAGAGAGAGAGAGAGAGAGAGTGTGTGTGTGTGTGTGAGAGAGAGAGAGAGAGAGAGAGAGAGAGAGAGAGAGAGAGAGAGAGAGAGAGAGTGTGCCATAAATTAAATTAATTTGTACTGAACAGAGAAGTACCAACACAAGTACATGTACGTAATTTAATATCGGAACATAGATTTATCATAACATATTCAATTATACATCTAAAATAAGAATAGCAGGTTGTTGTTACTATAATCGTTGTTAAAAATTATTTTATAAGACAAATGCTACAATTGCGGCATATATTTGCCAAAAAAAAATAAAAAAAAAAAAATACTGAAAACAGTGGTTCAGAAATAGAGAATTTATTGACACTTCAAATATTGAATTCTTATTGACATTACTATTAGTATTATTTTCCACATGTGAAACATCTTAACATTTCTTGATATTTATGTTTGACATACTCTCGTATTTCATCAAAAATTGAACCAAATGTTTACAAGTAATGTTTTGGAATAAGAAAACATGGCAACTGTAATTTTATGGAGGGGAATTTAGAGTAATTTGTTTTATTTTATTAGTTATTTCTTTAGAATATTGTTTGAGTAAGGAACACAGAAGATCTCGGTGCCTTACAAGCACCACAAGTTCCAAATACACATATGACCACTGGGGCAGCAACGTATCCCTCCGGCGCAGCAAGTTCCCTGAAAGTAGACGTGAGAGTACAAGTCAATTGTAGTAGTAGTAGGGTGGTAGGGTGGTAATGGTACCGAGGTTGAATGGTGATGGTTTGAATTATTATTTTAGTGTAGTGCTATTAGTTTAAATATGTTGCGTGGTGTGGGCAATAGTAGTAATAGTAATTCCTAGCTGTTATTTTTTATTGTACAAGTGAAGAATTTAGTATTACGTTAGATATTAGACTTGCAATTTGTTGTTTCTATTGTAATCGTGGTGTTGTTGCTGGTCATGAAACAAGATGAAAAAGAAGAGTGAATCTTGGTGATGGTGTATAGTAGTGTCAATGGTAATTACCGTTTTGATGGTTTTTTTTTTTAACCATTATGTGTCATACATATATACATACATACAGACAGACATACTACGGTGGGAACACAAAATTAGAATAAGTTATCGAACCTATTCTCACTGATTGTCAAATAACATTTGCAAGGGCAATAAATAGGACTAAGACAACTTACTCTAGTGTATGGGCAACATCTCCAGCCACCCGATGAGTAACAGCACGGCTGAGAATCTGGGCACGTAAATAACGGGTCTGGGCATATTAGGCCAACTTTGCTACTGGCAGCCATGGAAGTGCTTGCTTGTTTCATTTCAAGTACTTCCTCTGGTTTCTCCGCCTAGTCAAATAAATATTCAGCTATGTTATTAACATCTTCTGATGAAATAGTGAAGAGGTCCATGTGTGACATGAAAACATAAAGTTGTCTCCAATTTGAAATTTGACATTGAACTTTAGATGTATGAATGTCAACACATTTTGTTTTCGTTCAAATGTTAAGGAAATTCTGTCCTCGCTCAACCTAACAATTTGTGCTATAATTTTGTGGTGGTGTGTTGTTGTTGTTGTTGTTGTTGTTGTTTGTGGTGGTAATAGTTGTATCGTTAGCAGTAGGAGTAGTAGTAGTTTGTTGTCGTGATGCAGTATTGGTAGTAATATTAGTTGTTCTTGTTGTTGTAGTAGACCTATTTAGTTCCGGTAGTAGACGCGAGATAAAAAAAAGATAGTGATATAAATCAAGGTTAGATACCTAATGCTTCAAACAATAGTCACAATATCCAGCACAACAGTCAAGCTCACTCGGGCCAACAGATCTCACTGTTGTCCTTGAGTATAGTAACTGTATGTTTACTAACAGATTTCATACAAATATATTAGTTATGCACTCTCTTCCTATTTAAGTGAACTGCTGCGAATTATTGATATAATTTTTTCCAGACTTACTTTGACAAAGAATGGATTTGCCATCATTATTGTCACACACACGGCCAAAAGAACAAGCATCTGGAAATAAATAAAGAACAGAAAAATAACTAAATACATTCAAACATCCTGAAGTGCAAACATACTTGCAAACACACACACACACACACACACACACACACACACACACACATATACACACACACACACATATATATATATATATATATATATATATATATATATATATATATATATATATATATATATATATATATATATCTTTTTATCTTTACCCCCACCCCCGCCACCTACACCACCAGTGATCCTTAGTTATACTCAAGAAAGTATTCATGTCATTGTCTATATGCAGCATTATAATTCTTAGGGTCGACTGCTAGTTAGTATTTTTTTTACGCACAAATGCCAAATTTTTGCCGCAAACGTATATCCTATTTCTCTAGCATTACTAAGTCATGTTCAAAATTCCAGCCCTGTTTGAAGGTATAATAGTTTTTTCCATTGTACAAGTCACATACTTTCGCATGCCATTGTTTTAGGTATTCTCAATGTTTTCACTAGCGCTGTTTGATCTATTGTTGTTGATTGAATCTTAATGTATCGGGTCATATCGGAGACATAAATAAGAATATTTGTAATGCAAGAAATCCGATTATAACTAGCTCTATCATTTCACTCGTTACACATTATATTATATAAAGTTTTGAAAATTGTAGAGGTTTTCACTGTATTATTGAAACTCAAAACCGAATCATTCTTGATCTAATATCAATGTCGAATGGTTTTCCTCCCAGTTTAGCATATAACACGTAGAAGGAAATGTTTTATCTCAGTTTTGTAATGTTCTCGTAAACTGAATAATCGCCATCTGTGGCCTGTTGTGTAACAATTCAATGTAATCAAAGAGAATATCAACAGAAACATTGTTGTTGGATATCACGAAACAATCAACAAGGGCGAATCACTACACAAGCGGTGAGATAGGCTTTCTTAAGTTTTGGATAAATATATAGATTTGATCTAAATTCTTAATTTTCCCTCAAATTGAGGTCAGTGTAAGATGATGAAGGAAAATTGCAGCATATTGTCGGGCACTATTGTAATGCTTGCAACGCTATAAAGAGTTGTCGTTACTACCGAGGAAAGGTTCAGAGTTCAATGGGGTATTATTTCCAATAGACATGCGCAAATTGTCTATTCTAAATCGCTTACGTAATAGTACATTTGTTAAGAAGTATTCAGTATTATATGATTAAAAAATTAGACAAATACAGAAACAATCATAAAATTAATTACATTGCAACATACTTACCTTGAATTCAGCAGAAGACAGCCGTAGCAGCTTTCTGTTTTTCTTTGTTTCTTTTTTGCAGCGACAACCGTACCTATTTGTTGGTAAATAAATTGTGTACCTCATTTATACAAAAAAGCGTGTCATTTATGCAAAAAAGCGTGTCATGCGATGAAGGAAATCACACTTGATTGGGTAATATACAATTCGTGATGGAAATTCAAGATAAAAATAACAAAATTTACCTTATATGTATATATCATATAAAGTATTTTTATAAGTTCAAGGACGAATAAATCTTGGTTAACAGTCTTTATACAATTCACTAACACCTGAAGCACAAAGTATGTATATGTTTTACACGTCAAATATGCTCATCAGATTGAAATATATATATATATATTTATTTCTACTTTTAAACTGAAGGTATAAATGACCTCAAAATAAATCATCTTGATACGGTTTTTAACTCAAAAAGAAGTGATCGTATCAAGAAGAAAATTGGAAAAATAATTATCACTAAAAGACTTAGAAGTTTATTTAAGAAATAATTAAACTATTATAGATTATAAGGCGGCAACAACCAAAACGTTTTATAAATTTTTGCAATCGCAGTGTAGCTAATTTAAGGAAAATTATCATTCCAAAATTCGACAATTTGGTTCTGTAAAAGTACAGCTAGACTTATCGATCAGAATGTGCACGAATACATTCGTGCCTTTAGTTGACATGTACATATATTCATTCAGCTTATTTGCTGAATATTCTTTTTTCAGATGTAAGCTCACACATGACACATACGATTTGCATAAAAATGTCACATTAGGCCAGGTTATTGCTACTGATGCACACACACATGTACTCTGATTAAGGTACAAAATTATCAGTCACAGTATCTCTAAATGATGGTCAAAACTGTGTCAAAGACGATCTTCGAATGTAGAATAAAATGGACGTGGATATCACCTTAGTGATATTACTTATGATTTAATACATTTACGTCAATGGCAGAGTGTGTGTGCGTGTGCGTGTGTGTGTGTGTGTGTGTGTGAGAGAGAGAGAGAGAGAGAGAGAGAGAGAGAGAGAGAGAGAGAGAGAGGAAAACTATACAAATGTAAAAGATAGACAAAACGAGATAAATATCTGCATAACTTGCAAACATACATGACACGGATTGAAAACAGTGCAGGGGATGAATGAGAGTGCCAAATAGATTTACAGAGTCACGAACAGACAGATAAAAACAAAGAAACCGAAGCAAAGAGAGATACTTACCACAATAATGTCGAGCTATATGCTACCGGAGAGGGCACTTTTCCCCGGTTGGCATGTAAAGCCCTTTTATAGACTGTTTGATCCGGGAGACTGGGTTGTTTGAAATACTTGTAAACTATATTTAGCTTCTTAAGATATTTGTTTACACTTTGATAATGACTTACTTAAATCCACAAGGAACCATACGAAGATTCGTCTGTAACTATTGTTTGTACACAATACACCAAAAAAAAAAAAAAAAAAGAAGAAGAAAAAGTCTTTTCGCCAGTAGTTCAACTGGCTCTTGGGCATACATAAAGATATGAAAATAAATTAATTGGTAGTGGTAGAAATAAAGAACAATAATAACTTTTAGAATTACAATCAGTGGTATGAAAGTAATAAAATGGACATATGTTGTCGTCCACTTTATGATAAATATGAGTGCTTGACTAATTAATTCAGTCATGTTGTCAATAAATAAAATCAGGGTTGTAACATAAGAGACTCATTGGAGAAAGGGAGAGAGAATATGAGATTAAATGATAATTTTATCAATACAAAAACAAATTATAAATTCTCTTTATAACACTTTTGTAGACAAAATACCAATTTACCTTCAAATTACAGTATTCTAAGACTTCACAAATTCAAAAATTGAAACACAACATGCCTTACACAAAATCTACTCTGAATATATTTTCTTTTTAAATCTTTACAGGATGGATAGATAAAAGTGAATTGACATTACAGAATTCACATTTTCTATTTTCACGTGTAATGATTGTATTTTGCCCCATTTTTTTATTCCAATTTCAAGACGATATGACCATACTCTAAATCAAGACGTTTCAACTATAATACTGTCCAAGTAAGACTGAAAACAGGAATCTGCAATTTCTTTGTATAATCTAGAATTTCAACTTTGTACGAAACGGTAAAAAAAACCATTGTTTTAAAACAAAGAGAAAATTAATCTGGTCTCCTACAGCTATATTTAAACAAAGGTCATAACACTCGAATGATAATATTAACTTTTGGAATCCTAGGGAGGCCCAATTTTGTTTCATTGGGAAACAATCGACTGTCGGCAATGTGCGAATCGTACAATCGTTTTTAAACGTGTCCCTTTTGTCTGAGCGTGTAATGCTATAGGGGTATCGCTCCGCCTGTACGTTAAATTTGCCGCACTATAAATTCAGTTCTACATCACGTACCTGTGACAAATATATAATGTAGCTGAGAAATTTCTTAACGTATGTGCGATAAATTTTGAATGTCTTGATTGAAGTTTTTAATTACATATTATTCACTGAAGATCATTAATGTTAATGTGAGGCATCCTTTCTGAGATTTGTGCACTTTTCGATGCTGGGCTCTATGTGTGTCTGTGTTTGTGAATAAGTAATAGGTATATTAGTGTGCGTAAAACACTTGTAAATATTTGAAATAAATTTGGTAGTGGGTTTTGGAAAAGGAGCTTTCTAGAACACTGAAGCTTCCAAGGTGACTATAACATAGGTCGTCACCATAGGTCGTCACCATCTTTCTAAGAGAAGATAAAGGAAGATAGATGGATCGCAAATGGTCAGATCTAAGGACAAGCAAGATCCTATGACATGATGCAGATAAGAATACGACTTATATTACAAACTTAAAAGATTGCATTCTGAAATAAATTCTTCTATTTTCTTTTTCTCTTTCGTTGATATCTTTGCAGCCCAAATGTGTATTGTGGTCGCTAAAGTTGCCAAGTAGAACAAACAGTGCTAGATCAGGTTGATTGATTGGAGTGCTTTGGAGAAGAGTAAAGTGGAGAAGGATTTTGTACATATATATTTATATATATATATATATATATATATATATATATATATATATATATATATATATATATACGAACGTCTATAGCCTGTAATGTAGTATTGAGATTAATTTGATTGTGTGAAGTTTTGTTATTTATGATAATGGACACTTCTCCAGCGGTCGTATCAGTATTTATTGAAATATTGAAAAGGTGTAGTAGATTGTGACGTGTTTTAGATTAACTCTATCGTTTTCTTTTGAAAAGGTCTCCTAAAGGTAGGCAGCTACTGGATCATGATCTTCTCCTGAACGTAGGCAGCTATTGGATGATGACCCTTAAATAGAAGACTTATTTCATCAATATTTGCCTTCGTACCTCAGGCATGTCTATAGTGTGATGGTGTCTAACATATCTATAGAAGTGGTGAAAGTAAGAGACTTCTGGAGGTTTCTCTGGCGTGATATCAGGGAGTTCTCCAGTATTCATACTCTGTAGACTTACAAGCTTATTAAATAGCTTATTGAATAGCTTGGTTGGATCGTAAGATCCTTTCGGAAGTCGTAGATTCTATAGTTCGCTATTTGTTAGGTTTTGAACATACATAACTAATGGATCAGTGGCTCACTGCTTTTTTCGTTAGCCAGATGTAACTGGATTCCTGTTAATAGTGTTGTGTTTCTTAATTGTCTAATTGTTGCATTGATTGCTTGCG
>JAQPZY010000963.1:765000-854416 GCA_029931535.1 Margaritifera margaritifera
TTGCCTCAATCTCTCAATTAGCAAACTTTTTTTCTCTGGCTTTTTGAGGAGAAAAGGTTAGCTCATATTACTATAAAAGATACCACTCCGTGATCTCCTACACGTTAAGGCATCATGGCAGAGGGGATATAGATTGCGATAAGGACCTATCAGGCTTACTGGCCAATTTTAACATGAATAGACCAGATCACTCAACTTATTTCCAGGTGGAATCTTTCATGGGTTTTGACTTGGCTTGACTCAGATAAGTTTGAGCCTTGAGCCAGATCCTTGCTGAAGCTAGGGTGATCGAATTGCAAACCCATTTGATGGACCAGAACACTCTCCAATTCAAATCAGATGGTTCCATAGCTGAGAATCAGTTACGATCAGCAGGCAACCAAAAAGTCATCCAGTTGCTGTTCTCCTCAATTGATACATTAAGAGAGGTGGCTATACAAGACCCAGTCTGTGCTCTCAAGCATTACTTGAAACACATGGAAACAGGTTGTGGGGCTTGATGTCTGCTTCTGGTGAAAGCTGGAAAAGGGAATATAACCCCTCAAGCCCTAGCATTGTGGCTGCAGTGGGTAATACACTCTGCATACCACATGACCAGATACACCTCATGAAATTAGTAATCTCTGTGAGCCTTGTGTTAAAATACAATAATTTGATATGAGACATTATAGAAGCTGTTGGTTGGTATGTGTAGTCAACCTTATTGATTTTCAATCTCCGAGATCTAGTGTCACAGAGGCGAGAATTGAATCTGGCCAGTCCAGCTGTGACCTAGTTGACCAAGAAATGCATTTGATGTTGACACAACCTCCCCACTGGCATGGGTTAAGCACTTTAACTGGATTTGCCTGCATTTTTTCTCGGTAAGAAAACATCATTCATTTCTTTTATCTTTGTAATGGCGTCATGTGCTACCTGTCAGTTGTACTGCCTTCATGTTAGGAAAGTGGTTTACCCTTTATGTGGGGACTCCAGCCATATATCCCTCAAAGATTACGAGTGATGGAGGTTGGATGATCATGCATTTCCTCCTCCATTTACCTATTCCAATAACATTCCTGTAATCAATGAACGTATTTAATGGAGAAAGTAAATTTTTTAGTAAATTATGTTTCTCCAAGACTACTTACTCGATCACATTACTGTTAAACCTCCTACACCTCCTCAGAAATGTGAGAATCATTGTTGATGTATCACTTTGCTTAAACTAGTAAGCATCTGGTTGATGAGTAACCACCAAATGGTGGTAAGGGGAGGTAATGGGTAAGAGTTTCTTCCCTTTGTCTATGTATCGTAGAGATAAAAGGTGACATTTTTGTCTATCCGGAGGGGGCTGTGTTTGAGAGGTAGCAGAGCTAATATCCCTTACATTAATCTGATTGGGTAAGTATTCTCAGAGAGACATAATTTACCCGAAAAATTACTTTCTTAGCACATGTTCTATCAAAATTTATCCAGGATGGCTCCCTTAGCAACAGCATGACTTCCTTAGCAACCATATAGAAAACCTATTTTCAACTTCTTCTCCAGAATGGGTGAGCGAGTTTCAATTAAACTTGGTGAATGTTTGTTAGAACATGCTGTATCAAAGTTATATCCAGGTTGGTTCCCCTAGCAATGATGTGGCTTCTTTAGCAACCAGTTGGGAAAACCTTTTTTCAATTTCTTCTCCATTACAGCTGAGCCAATATCAATCAAACTTGGTAAGAATGTTTCTTATGACATGCTTTATCACAATTTTGTCTGGGGTAGCTCCGAGAGCAATGGTGTGGTTTCCATAGCAACCATATAGAAAACTTTTTTTCAGCTTCTCCAAATAAGGCCAAACCAGTTTCAATTAAACTGAGTAGGAATGTTTCTTAAGCCATGCTTTAGCAAAATTATATCCAGAGTGGCTCCCCTAGGAGTGGTGTGGCTTCCATAGCAACCATATAAAAACATGTTTTCAACTTTTTCTACAGAATGGCTGAGCCAATTTTGATCACAATTGGTACAAATGTTTCTTTGCTCTATCAAAATTATGTTCAAGGTGGTTCTTCTAGCAACAATGTGGCTTCCATAGCTACCATATGAAAAACCTATTTTCAACTTGTCCAAAATGGCTGAGCCAATTTAGATCATACTTGGTAAGATTGTTTGTTAAAACATGCTTTCTGAAAGTTTTGTCTGGGGTGGCTCCTGTCAACAATGGCTACCATATATACTTGCATACAAGCCAGGTCCGAATGCAAACAACATAGACCCTGACCTGCCGTTACATAATGCGCTGGCAGATCAGGGTCTATGTTGTTTGTTCTACTGATTAGTCCTTACAAACTGCATAGACCCAGTTCTGCTGGTGCATTATGCGACGGCAGATCTGAGTCTATGCAGTTTGCAGTTGGTATTAGCTTATACGCAAGTATATACGGTAATTGTTTTATATTTTTAAAAAAATTATCATAGAATGACTTTTTCTCCAAAACTTCCTTACCATATCAGACCAGATACGATAGGTGGAGAATGAACCTCTTTCACATTCATACAAAAGATACAAATGCACTGCCTAGTCTAGCTGAAGTTACTCAAAGTAGAAACCCAGTTAAACAACATATCAGATACTGTATATACACGTGTATAAGACAAATCCAAATGCAAACAACATAGACCCTTATCTGCCGTTGCATATTGCACCAGCAGATCAGGGTCTATGTAGTTTGTTCTACCGATTAGTCCCTACAAACTGCATAGACCCAGATCTGCTGGCACATTATGCGACAGCTGATCTGGGTCTATGCAGTTGCAGTTGGTATCCGTTTATACGCGAGTATATATGGTACGACTAATTTCTACCAAAGTATCTGGAAATTATCCTGACATGGGTGTGTCTTTCAAACCAAGGCACCTGTCTTATTACTAGATTTGCCATTTATACCAATGTATGCCTGATAAGCCATGTCAGGCCCTCTTGGGCCTCATGTTTTAAAATGTACCATGGCACTTTTCCCGGTTACCTGCTGGCCTTGGTTCCACCAAGAGTCCAGCAGGTAACTAATAGATAATTTTACCGAATGGAACCTCCTCTCACTTGAAGTTAGGGACAACTCTTCCATATATTCTTTCAAGTCTTATCTGAATAGGGATTTGGTGACACTCCAGTTTTCACAAAATTTCACTTTCTGACATGTGTTGTCAGTTCAAGGTTTAATCTTTGCTGTGAAAACTGTCATAAAATGGGACTTTTCATATCATATAATTGAAAATAAAATTCTCTCTCTGGAACTGAGTGATTTTATTGTGTTTTTAAGTCCGGTTTATTTTGTATCCCTTTAAAACCAGCTTGTGAGCTAGCAAAAAATGCTTCAAAAGTAGCCAAAATTCAGTATTTTTGCCCTGTTCTTCCTGTGACAAAATATGGATTATTAAGTACCTAAATGTGTCTTTCTTTCGGTGAATTTAAGAAAATCTGACTCGCTAAACGTTTTTAATTTTATCTAAAAGTTTGTACATATATTTGCTTTCTAAAACTGCGCATTCACTCAGAGCACATAGTTTTGCATTCAAACCCTGTGGTAATCATACTGAGCTAGATACCAAGATACATGCAGCATCTGGTACATATTGAAAGCTTAAATAAAACTGATCTCGCCAACATCAGCATTTCGGGATTCTTCTTTAAATAACATATGATCCCATAGGTCAGATGTCAGGACTTGCTTATTTTTAAGAAATTTAACTCTGTGCAAAATATGAAACCATGGAGTGGAACCTTTAGAAAATCCCAGCCTACTACTACTGAGGTGAAAGAATTGCTCATATTCTAAATAGTTGATTATGATTAGGCTGTTGTTTGCCTAATGTAGATCTCTTTAAAAAATCATTTTGTAACCGAATGGCAAATGTTTCTTTGATATGCCAGAAACTGCTCAACACCTTCATCTAGATTTTCCTAGATTTTAGAAATCGCCCAAAAGAAACTTTTCCACATGATTCTTTTATCTCTTCATTACTAAGAGGGAATCCCTTGCTATCATTTGAGGAAAATGAGATTCTTTGTGCCGTCCAGAAATTCATAACATGCACCAACAGATTTATATAGATTTTTTTAATTACCTCTACAATGTGATCTAATCATGATCATATTGCTTTTACAGTAAATGGACAATACTGTGACACAGTAATCAGATATAATTTACGTGAGGCTATTTGCAAAAAGTGTATAGACCTACTGAGGGGTGGCTTCATTTTGCACAAGGATAATGCCCCTGCACACTCATGCAAGTTTGTAATGCGGACCTTACAAAAAACTGGTGTTGAAATCCTAAATCACCCACCATACAGCCCAGATTCAACTCCTTGCCACTTCTGGCTTTTTTTAAAATTGAAAGATTTGTTACTGGATGTTATGGGGCTACCATTATGAAAGCAGAGAAGAACTAAGTGATGCAATCACCAGGTTTCTATGAATGCTGTCACATGACAGACTGCTGCACATGTTCTAGACATGGGTCACAAGATGGGAAAAGTAGATGAAGTTGAAAGGAACTTACATAGAGAAGGACTACCGGTACTAAAATTATTGTAAACAGTTTAGTAACCTTTTCTTTCAGGGTTTGTTGTAGAACTTTTTGATCAAACCTCAAATCTGGGCTGTTTGCTGGGTTATTTAGGGTTTCAGTTCCAAGTTTTTGTAAGGTCCGCATTACTTTAACTTTACAGCATTTGTTATAGAACTTTTTTGATCAACCCTCATATGTGAGAAAAATTGCCAGCAATGAATTAAAGTCTTGGAAAAGAAATACCACTCTAAATATTTGTATTATCTACAGAAACAAAAAGAAAGAAAGAAAGTGAAAACAAAAGCCTTGCATTTCAGATACAGCTGTTTGACATAATTCTTTCTGACAGCCACACATGTTACACATATAGTTTAGTTTGACTTGGTATCTTATGGCACAGCAACCCAAGTAGGTTATTTAGTGCTGAGGCAATTGGAGTACAGTGCCTTGCCCAAGGACACAACATGGTAGCAGACCCAGGCTAATCCTATTGTTGGATTTGAACCTACATCCTGTTGGTTGTGATTCTGGCAAGCTGACCACTGAGCCACCGCAGCTCCTGCCTCAATTAATTGCCTCTTACAATATGAAGGAGGGTGCATCAGGACTATTCTGCATCCCCGAGCCCCCAGGGGGTTACACATATACCATATATACTCGTGTATAAGTCATTTCCAAATGCAAACAACATAGAACAACAAACAGCATAATGCGTTGGCAGATCAGGGTCTATGCAGTTTGCAGTTTGTATCGGCTTATATGCAAGTATATACGATACTACATAGAATCTGGCCAACAATAGATTTTTAATTTGCATTATTTCATCTTTGTCAAAGCTACGCACAAAACTTGTTTCATATATATATGAAGTAAACTGCCATTAGATTCTGTACTGAAATCATGTGTGGTAAATGGAAAGTACTGTGTTCATAAAATTTTCACACTTTTTACTATAAAGATTTCTTTCAAACTTAACAGCAGATGTGTTGTTAAACTCGTATACATACATACATACATACATACATACGTACATACATACATACATACATACATACATACATACATACATACATACATACATACATACATACATACATACATGCATATATGCATGCATGCATGCATGCATACTATAAAGGTTATTTTTACAATTGTGAAATGTGCAAATAACTTGAATTTAAAGAATATGAAAATTGTTTTATGGCCCCACTGGTTGCAGAGAGGGCATCATAATTTTGGTCCAGTCCATCCACACATTTTTCTGTCCATCTGTCCATCAATCTTATCATTCCAAGAAGCTGGTTAGCAAGATTATGCAAAAAACTCATGATATAGATAAATACAATTTGGTAGGCATGTTTTTATTCTTATCATCAGATGTAGATTTTCAGATTACAGTTTCATGCTATTTGAATAATTGATAAATTTTTCATGTTTGTTTTTTGTCCTTTTCAAATGTTTTTTTTTTAGTGACAAACTTCATAGTGCATTTACATGCAGAAACTGCTTGACCAAGACAAATATATTTTTTTTGTATACTTATGTGCATATTTAGGTAACCTAATATGATTTCCATGTAAACTGATCAAGTTTTTGTTTAAATGACCTGATTTGATTTCATTGCAAACTGCTCAGGTTTTTGTTTGCATATTTATGTGCATATTTAGGTAACCTGATTTGATTTCTATGCAAACTTTTCAGGTTTTTGTTCTCATACTTATGTGCATTTTTAAATGACCTGACTTGAATTCTATGCAAACTTATTAGGTTTTTGTTTGCATTCTTATGTGCATATTTAAATGACCTGATTTGATTTCCATGCAAACTTTATGAGGTTTTTATTTGCATACTTATGTGCATATTTAGGTAACCTGATTTGATCTCCATGCAAACTGCTCAGGTTTTTGTTTGCATATTTCATATTTAGGTAACCTGATTTGATTTCCATGCAAACTGTTCAGGTTTTTGTTTGCATATTTAAATTACCTGATTTTACTTCCATGGAGACTTTACCAAGTTTTTGTTTGCATACTTATGTCCATATTTAAATGACCTGATTTTACTTCCATGGAGACTTTACCAAGTTTTTGTTTGCATACTTATGTCCATATTTAAATGACCTGATTTGACTTCCATGGAGACTTTACCAAGTTTTTGTTTGCATACGTATGTCCATATTTAAATGACCTGATTTGATTTCCATGGAGACTTTACCAAGTTTTTGTTTGCATACTTATGTACATATTTAGGTAACCTGATTTGATTTCCATGCAAACTGATCTGGTTTTTGTTTGCATACTTATGTTCCTTTTCAAATGACTTGATTTTATTTCCATGCATTTTTAAATGACTTAAACTTTGTTCCCTGCAGTATGGGCATATGTGTATCAGAGACACAAATCAAGCTTGAAGCTTGCACTTGGTCACAAGGACTTTTTCAAAGAGTTAAGAACTTCTGGAAAAAATACCTCATATTTTGTCACTCTAGTATTTTAGCTCAACCATAGTGATGCCATCAAGCATCAGAGTCACCTGTGAAAGGCAATACATAGGTATCACTTTTCAGGCAGTGATGGCAACAACAATGGCAGCATCATCATGTTACAGTGCTATATGCAAGTTTTTGAAAGGTACATATCTATTATTTCATTGGTTCGATTTAACTACAATGTTAGTAGATTATTATATATGTCTAAAACTTGAATCTAATGTGCTACCTGTTTACCTCACCTGCCTAAGCAGAATCATATTGACTTTCACACGCAAAAACAATTCAGTCTGCAGAACATGTTTTTTAATAAATATATGACTCAAAATATAAAACTACAAAGTTTAATACATTAGTTGAAAATTTTCTGCTTTACTAGGTGTTTTCCTTGAGTATGCAAGACGAGTTAAGACGAGAGGAGGCATGTATGCAAACAAGTGGAACAATTGGGGCAACTGTATCTCTGAGACCATGTACTGGAGAAAAAATACAGAAATGGAAACATGATAAGGTAGGTTCCTACCCCTTATAAGGCTGCAAAATTATTTTTCTTTTCTTCGTAAAATTTAGGGCAACAATTATCAATAACAGACACTTGTGTGTGGTAGTTTTCTACATGTCCTGTATTAGCAAATCCTTTTTAATATAAGACTAAAACACAAGCTTAAAGTCGGCACATTATATATGATATATTATGTATGATACATAAAATATGATGCATTACGTATGGTACATTACATGATACAAAAAATTTACATAAATATACATACAATATGATACATTTCATATGATACATAAGATATATATTACATATGATACATAAAATATGAAAAATTACATACGATACATAAAATATACATTACCATATTTAATCGCGTATAAACTGGGTCCAAATGCAAACAGCATAGACCCTGATCTGCCATCGAATAATGCGCCGGCAGATCAGGGTCTATGTTGTTTGTTCTACTGATTAGTCCTTACAAACTTCATAGACCCAGATCTGTCGGCGCATTATGCGACGGCAGATCTATGTCTATGCAGTTTGCAGTTGGTATCGGCTTATACGTGAGTATATACGGATATGTATGAAACATTAAATATGTCCATGACATAAAAACTATAGCATGCAAGAAGGGAAACATAATGTAAGGAAATCTTGAAAAATTTCTCAGCCTAACTGTGTCCTAAATAAAGCAAAAAACATTTCAAAAATTGATTGCAGCTATGCTTGATTTTTGTGCTCAAATTTTTCTTGAAATATGGAACTTGGGCTGAGTTAGAAGGGGCACTCACTTATGTAAAACAAACGTTGTGAAAAGCACACCAAGGCAGTTGGAAATGGAGTCTGTTCCACCAATTTATTGTTTGCAATTGCAATACAACTGGGGTTGCAACAGGTAAGATATTTAGAACTTAAGCATTCACACAAATTGACTTGAGCTTGGGTACCGGAAATTGTGATCACCAACAGCACAAATCCAACTGATATCACTAGTAAAATTAATGTCTCTAACTTGTAAAAAATAATTTGCATAAATTTACACTCATTGGAGGTGCAAGTATTTACTGAAGTTCTAACTGTCTCTAATTAACTCTTGTTTTGATAGTAAAGTTATTGACCAATAGGTAGAAAATAGTATTTCAGTCTGTTTTGTCTTGCCTGCGTTAGTAGATCTATAGAGTTAATTGTATGCATTGATGTCGAATAGGAAAATCCCAACCAAGGGTCAGAATTTATGGGCAGAAATGCAGTTTTGTTGAGTTCCTGTTTGCAAATTTTGATCCTGAGGGTGGGATTTCTCTATTCAACACCAGCACATATGATGGATTATTCTAACACAACTGTGAATATAACACATTTTCTGATTGGTCAAACATCAAAACTTGACTCCATTGTGACATCACGACCCTGTGGCATAATGGCTTTTCCTGTGATGCATTGGCCCTCCTTGTGATGCAGTGGCTCTTGCTGTGACATCATGACTCTGTGGCATAATGGCTTTTCCTGTGATGCATTGGTCCTCCTTGTGATGCAGTGGCTCTCACTGTGACATAATGGTCCTCCCTGTGATACAATGGTTCTCCCTGTGATGCAATGACTCTCCCTGTAATGCAATGGCTCTCCCAGTGATACAATGGCTCTCCCTGTGATGCAATGGCTCTCCCTGTGATTCAGTGGCTCTCCCTGTGATTCAGTGGTTCTCTCTGTGATGTCATAACTCTCCCTGTGATGTAATGACTCTTCCTGTGATGTAAATGGTTCTCCCTGTGACATAATGGCTCTCACTGTGATGTAGTGGCTCATCCTGAAATGTAATGGCTCTCCCTGTGACTCTCCCTGTGATGTAATGGCACTCCCTGTGAAATAATGGCTCTAACTGTGATGTAGTGGCTCATCCTGTAATGTAGTGGCTCTTCCTGTGACTCCCTGTGATGTAATGGCACTCCCTGTAACATAATGACTCTCCCTATGATGTAATGGTTCTCCCTATGACATCATGGCTTTCCCTGTGATGTAATGGAATGGATCTCCCTGTGACATAATAGCTCTCATTGTGATGTTGTACCAATGAGAAATATATTTTGTTCTGTTTCAACAAAATTTCAGTTAATTATGTCTTTTGTATAAAATCAAATAAAGAGGGTGGAATAAAAGAAAAGTTAAAAGGCATGCAAATCCTACCTGCATAAGAGCTGGCGATCATGATTGTGTATCAGGTCAACTCATTTCAATTTATCAATCAGACACTGTTATAAATATTATTATGCAAGTAATATAATTAAACTACCTTAAATTAGCATACCTTATTTAGCTGTGTATAACGCGCACTTTTTTCACCTAATTTTCTTATCTTAAGTTGGAGGTGCGCGATTGATACAAGAACTAAAAAAAGATTTTTTCCAGGTCGATATGGTGTCGCACTATGAAAATGGAGCGAAATAGTCACGATTTTGAAATGTATTATATCATATGCGCGTTATATGGCAGAACTACATTTTTTCCACTCATTCTGGGTCGAAAATTGGGGGGTGCATGTTATACATTGGTGCGCGTTATACACAGCTAAATACGGTACTCATTCACAAATGTGATCAAACATAGCAAGGCTACCAAGCGAAATGAGTGCTTGGTGAATAAAAAGCTTTCTTTCACAGATCCAGTTCATTATGGAGGAGCCAGTTCCAGAGTTTGTAGCATACTTAAAATTCCTGAATTGCTCTGTGATTCCTGAATCACTCTGTGATTTCTTCAAGGATGAGAAGAAGTGTCACTATTTTATGTGCAATGAAATCACACCATCAATATTTTACTAATAGAACAATTTTTAAAAAATTGAGTTTTGACATTGATGGTTGTTTCACGAAATAAATGTCCATAGTTTTTGAAAAAAAGGAATCTTGTTTTGTTGTAAATCAACAACAACAAAAAGCAGTGACATATTACATGATGTTTTTGCTGACATGTGATGGTTGAAGCGAACAACTTCATTAGAAAAATCTCTTTATTGACAATTATTCCAATGCAATTATAAAAAAAGTATTCAGCCATTAAACAGTCCCCCCCCCCAGTTTTCTTTATGTTCAGTGGGGATGGCATCCCCTTCTAAATTGTTTGAATTCGCGCTTGCTTATAGTGCGGTCTACGTTTTTGGACCCCACTGTGCGCAAGTTATCAAGGGAGAGGTGTATATTAAAGATGGTTTTACGATTGAAAATATCAGCTTTACTGACTCACAGTAAAACACCATTAACATCCTTAAATACAAGACTGTTAACCCCTAATTTTTTACTAATTCTTAACCAAAAAAGACTGGAAGGTGCAGATCATTGGTATGGATGTAATTATGGAAATTCAGAGTATTCTTTTTTTTAGATTTTAGGTCATTAGATAGCATAAAATGTTTAATTACTTTGCAACAAAGAATTTGTTATAAACAAGAATTACTGTTTAAAAACAAGCAAAAATTGTATTTACAATATTAAACAGGGTTCCCATGGTATCAGGAAATCAGGGAAAAAGTCGGGAGAAAGAATAGGTTTCATCCTGATTGGGAAAAGCCCTTTAATTTTGCAAATAATGATCAAAGTTGGGGAAAATCGGCAATTTTCAGCCACCACTTGATTGCACAAAAAGTATGTAATTGAGTCTGTTCATGAGTTAAATTTATTGAGTTCTTACCAGAATTTTTGGAGGTTGCAGTCAGTTGAGACACAATTGCTGTATGGATCATTTGGATGCTTGCCCTAAACATATTTGTATAGTCAATCCATGCACTTGGGTGATCAGACTGGTCACATAGACTAGCTGTCCCGTAGTCAGCTCCATATTGGTAGCTTTCCTTGTGTAGAAGGCATTAAGACCAGTCTAGCATCACACTGTGAGCTCAGTAAGTTTGTGAGAAAAATAACATAGCTTATCTTCCCCAGTTCCTCTTGTCATATGTAAAGTTAATTAAAATGTATTGTGATAAATCTTTGCTTATTATTTGGTAGTTCGCACTGGGAATTTCATCGTCATTATTGTTAAACATTATTGTCAATAGTAACCTTTGACACCACTCCCATCCCCAACTCGCCTTTGTGGTGAATTTTCCCATCAGGCCTTGCTAAATATGTTGATATATATCAACTGCTGGGGCAATTTTCAATGCAGAATCCCATGCTCTGGGTGTACTTGACAACGTATACACTAAATATATAGTCCATAGTCAGATTACATTGAAAGTATATGTTAGGGCACCAACCAGCTATAAGTGGATTTTTTTTTAAAAAAATCAGTCCTTCTTTTTATACAAGGTATATCATTTTTAAGGGTTTCTTGTCAGAATTTAAAACAACCCTTTTCTAAAATCTTTGCATTATGCCAACATATGCAGTTTAGCAGAGTAAAGTTAACATTTTTATTCTCTAAATTTGAATGAGTTACATGCAAATTTATATGAATTTCAATAGTTACACTTGTTTCTAGTGATACATCCTGTGGTTTAGTACATGGTCATATATCTAATTCAGAAACCAATTTGTTGTTGATTCTGCTCAAAAAGGGTCATACATGAACCTTGAAAAATCAATTTCATCCAGGAGGAAACCTGGAAAAGACCTGGAATATTTTTGTTTCAAAAATTGTGGGAACCCTGAATTTAAAACTGCTAGAAACATCTTCTGACATTCTTCACGTCATATGCATATGAACATCATCTTATGTGCCACTGAGGGGATTGATTTCGGATAGGAATATCCCACATGACTTTAACACATGGGCAAATTGTGTCACATTATATAGGAATGAGATAAATATGTATCACTGCCCAGCAGTAACACAGTGATATCATCAACTATGTTAAGATTTTTATGTGTGTTTAGGCAGTCTACTTTTGTAAATTCAATGACTGTACAGCTGAAAATGATCTGATCATTACATTATGATGTCATCAATATGATGTCACTTCTTGCCTAAGTGTATTGTAGCACTTTGAACTCTGGGATTGATTTGAGGTCAAATGACGTGGTTACAAATTCTGTCTCTTATTAAATAATGAAAAAGAAAAGCTTTCATACAGTTTTAATAATTGCAATAATAGTCATTGAAAGGTATACAAGACTTTTGCAAACCTTTGGCAATTTATGACCGGACTTAAATGAGTCATACAAGCTTTTGTTATGGAAAACCAGTGTGATCTCAGTGCTTGTGTCACACTGAAAAATTCAGTTACCAACTTACCAATATCTTCGTGTATTTGATAATAGGAGTCTATGATCTTGAACCAGTGCAACAGTGCAGATTTGATAAATTTTTATATACCTGCCATAAGGCAGAGTGTATAATGTTATGTTGTCCATCCATCCATCTGTCTTTCCATCTATATGTAACCAATTAGATTCCTGCACAATAACTCAAGTTCTCCATGATCTATAGTTTCCAAACTTTGTGGATGGCTTGCACTTAGGGTAAGGAAGAAGTATATTGATGGGGGGGGGTGTCAAAAGTTCAAAGGTCAAGGCCACTGTGATGGAAAGAAGAAAAATTGTTTCTGCACAGTAACTTGAGTTCTCCAACATCAATAGTTACCAAACTTTGCAGATGGTTTATACTTTGGGTAAGGAAAAGCCTATCATTTTCTGTGTGAAAAGTCAAAGTCATTGTGACAGAAAGAAGTAAAGATGGTTTCTGCACAATAACTTCAGTTCTCCATCATCCATGGTTACCAAAACTTTGTGGATGGTTTGCACTTAGGGAAAAGAAGAACTCTGTTGATTTTGGAATCTAAATTATCAAAGGTCAAGGTTACTCTGAAAGAAAACAAATGCTTTCTGCACATTAACATTAGTTCTACATCACATACATGGATCGAACTTTGTGGATGTCTTGGACTTGGGGTAAGAAAGAGGCCAATCCATTTTGGGATCAAAAGGTCAAAGGACAAGGTCACTGAGACTGAAAAAAGAAATATGGTTTCTGCACAATATCATTAGTTCTTCATCACAGACCTGGACCAAACTTTGTGGATGGCTTACAGTTGTGGTAAGAAAGAAGCCTATTGATTTGGGAGTCAAAGGGTTAAATGTCAGGGTCACTAACTGAAAGGAGAAAAGTGGTTTCTGCACACAAATTTCAGTTATCTACACAGAGACCTACTAAACACAGGGTTGGCATATAATGTGCCATTCATGGTACTGTTGTTTTTCCTATAGATTTACCATCATGTGAGATGTGAGGGCGGCATTTATGTAAGCAAATTGCTCACCATTCTTCTTGTTTTAACAAGATACTTTTATGCTTTAGCAACAGATATAATTATTCTTCAAAATCAGGTATATAAGAGACTGATTATCACTTTCATGTTCAAGAAAACCACCTTTATTATGATCTACCATGAAAATGTAAGATCATGTTTAAATGGATTCATTTCCTTTCTTAAAAGATGTATAAAACATTTACAACCTTTTGTTAACTTGACAGCCTTCAGATCGGACAGGATACTTTTTATGTCAGATAAGGCCTTAAAGAAATGTGTTTTCTGGTTTTCTGACTGACCCTTCATTTTTGCATGCGGACCCTATACATATATCCCCACCATAAAAAAGAATTTTAAAAAAAATAATTAAATTTTCTGAATGTTATGACCAGTCTGGATTTCATTTTATTGGTAGGTAACAGTCTTAGACATCATGCATTAAAACATTCTATTTTGACTTGTATTTTTAGGAGCCTACCGGAAAGCATGATTCAGTAATGGCTACTTTTGCACACTGTTTGCTAATCATAGTTAACATGATATTTACAGCAAGTTACATCAGACAAATGTTGATTATTTATTAACTAATTATATATATATATCCTTTTATTACTTTTCTTGTTCATAATTGGTTTTAATAATCATCATCACAACATCATCTATTCTTTCCAAGTTGTTTGTTATTATTATGCAGTACCATCAAAATTATATTAAGACACATTTAATATAGAACATTTTATTTAAAAGCATTGCAGACTTGTATGATATTAATATAGTTTTTATATGTCTGCCATAAGGCAGAGCATATTATGTTATGATGTTATCCATCCATCCATTCAGCATCCATCCATTTGTTTGACTTTTTACCTATTTCATTTCTGCACAATAACTTAAGTTGTCTACATTTGACATTTACCAAACTTTGGGGATGGCTTGCACTTAGAGTAAGGAATAACCCTATTGATTTGTGGGTCAAAAGGTCTTCAGTTAAAGTCACTGTGACTGAAAGAAGAAAATGGTTTCTGCACAATAACTCGAGTTCTTCCCCATGTAGAGGTGACAAACTTTGTGGATGGCTGCGCTTGGAATAAGGAAGTAGGGATCAAAAGGTTATGGGTCAGGTCATTCTGACTGAAAGAAGAAACATGGTTTCCATGCAACTCAAGTTCTTTGCCATCAACAATTACCAAACTTTGTGGATTGATTCCACTTGAAAGAACCCTATTAATTTTGGGGTTGAAAGGTCTAAGGTCAAAGGTCACTGTGACTGAAAAAAGTACAATGGTTTTTGCAAAATAACTAGAGTTTTCCACCAGCTACAGTTACCAAACTTTGTGAAGGGCATGAACTTTGAGTAAGGCAGAACCCTATTACTTTAGGATCAAAAGGTCAAAGGTCAGGGTCATTGTGACTGAAAGAAGAAAAAAAAATTCTGCACTTTAGTTCTACATCAGATACCTCAAGCTAACTTTGTTGATGACTTGCACTTGGGGTA
This sequence comes from Margaritifera margaritifera, assembly GCA_029931535.1. NCBI lineage: Eukaryota > Metazoa > Mollusca > Bivalvia > Unionida > Margaritiferidae > Margaritifera > Margaritifera margaritifera. The sequence goes on from JAQPZY010000963.1 coordinate 780,259, forward strand.
AGAAAGAAGTCTATTGATTTTAGGGTCAAAAGGTTATGTGTTAAGGCCTCTATGACTGAAAGAAGAAAAGTGGTTTATGCACCATAACATCAGTTCTGCATCATGGACCAGGACCAAACTTTGTGGATGGCTTGCACTTGGGGAAAGGAAGAAGCCTATTGATTTTGGGGTCAAAAGTTCTGAGGTCAGGGTCACTGACTGAAAGAAAAAAATGGTGCTGCACAAAGATTTTGTTTCTTGACCATGTGACAGTTGGCTGCCATTTTTGCTGTGTCACAGACTGGTTCTTTAATTCTTTTTCACTTTATGATAAAATCAAAAACTAGGTGCCTGTGTAACAGGGAGCCATGGGAGCATCAAACTCATAATTCAAGGGTAGCAGGCACCCTTGTTAAATACTCATTTAGTTATTTTGTTTTAGGCAATTAGTGACAGGGTACTTTTCCAATACTTTTTTTTTGTTCTTGTTTTTTTACTGCTTGCACTCTTTTCTTTATAAAAGTATGAATTTTTCAAAATTTTAATACTCCAGCATTTTACAAGTGACCATCCTTCAAGTTTCTGAGTGGTTTGTGGGCGAGACAAAGCACTTAGTGTAATCCTTTTTTCTTCTCTGCTATAGTACCATCTATACTTGCGTATAAGCTGATACCAACTGCAAACTGCATAGACCCAGATCTGCCACTGCATAATGCACCGGCAGATCTGGGTCTATGCAGTTTGTAAGGACTAATCAGTAGAACAAACAACATGGACCCTGATCTGCTGGTGCATTATGCGATGGCAGATCAGGGTCTATGTTGTTTGCATTTGGACCTGGCTTATATGTGAGTATATACAGTACACATCAGGTTAGTCAATATCAGAGGTTTTTCAAACTCATAATCCAAGGGTAGCAGGTTCAGTACTTGCTGAGGCCAGCCCAGGTTGGCTGCCTCAGTGTGTCTCTGGGAAAGGCACATAACTCCTGAGTCCTTAGTATGATATAGCAAAAAAGCTGTTAAAAGTGCAATTCAAACCAAACAACCCCAAAACCCCAAACCCAGAAGCCAGTGTAACTATGTATAGAACCAGTCTAGGAACAATGAAACTGCAAAATTGGTGACTTGTAGCCATGGTAAACATCATAGAGACTATTGAACACTGTTTTAGTGGAACTAAACCAAGCATCAACAAGTTTTTACTTTGCAAATAGAAATTGTAAACTATTTACTTGATTTATATCTTGTGTATTACTTAAATATTGCCACATGAATTAAGTTATTGCATAAATATGCTAGTATTGACTACCCTCAAGCATACTATACGAATCATGTTCTTGTAGATACAGCTGTGTCCCATTATAATGTGCTTCATTATAGCATGATTCCAGATGTAACATGGTACTACTATGGTACTACTATGGACACCATGACCAAAATCTTAACAGTGTAACACAATAAAGGTTGAAAGAAAACAAGGTGAAACTTAGTCTTTTATCTCCATTTCCTTTTCAAGACATCATTATTGAACAGATTTTGATAGTGCCTGCTATACCATGGTTCTGTATATTACACTATTCTCAATATATCATGCTTCTATAGATATCGCGATTCTCAGTATAAAGCGGTTCGGTAAATAACGCGATCGGCATGGACCCCAGCTACCGCATTATAATGAGAGAGAACTAATATTTCTTTTATTTTTATTATTCTTTGTGTTAGGTGCTTCTATCTGTTCTGTCTCATTCCATCCATCATGAATTTTATTTCTGCTCAGTAACTTTTGAAAGACTACATGAATTGAAACCAAATTTAGTATGAAGCTTTATGTTGAAAAAAGACTTTGGTCAAGTTCAGCTTTATCAGCCTGTTTGCCATAGAACTTTACCTGGCATATTGAACCAAGCTTTCTTCAGTGATGCCATATTGGCAGGGGTATCTAAGTCATTTGGACACATTTCTAGTTTCTGCTTCCATTTTCAGGAGAAGCAGACAATTACCCATGTAGACAGTGGTCTTTGTATGGATGTAGCACAAGAGAACAGTGGTGGTCTAGTCCATGTCAGCAAGTGTGAGGATAAACACAACCAGAAGTGGACTTTTGAACATTATCTGGACTAAGAGAGAAACAAAACCACTGTTTCTTCAGAAGTGTTATTTATTTTGATTTTTTTCATCACACATTGAAACCTATTGAGTCTTATCATTATTGGTACCAGAACAGTTTTGACTAGACAGTGAGTTGGAGAAGAAGAAAAAAAACCAATTACATTTTAGCGACTAAATCTATACCAGAAGTCAGACAATTTAGTGTTTGGATGTGAGAGATTTCAATGTTTATTGCAATGAGTGTTGAAGGGAAAGAACACAGAATTTACCAGTGGAAAGAATATAAAATTTACCATTGGAAAGAATATAAAATTTACCAGTATATTACCAGTGTATAATGTGCACCTATCCATGACCAGCATAGAACCAGGCTAGGAGATCATAAAGCTCTTGAGCTTGAGATTTGTGTTTAACCAATCACAAAGAGCTTTCTTACATCAGTTTTGATTGGCTGTTAATAAAACTCTAGCTAAACTCAGGCTTAGAAGTTGTCTGTACCTGGACAACTGGGCTGATCCAGTATGTCTGTTATGTATCTATGTACATTTTGCTCTGATTAGATGCACACACACACAAACATTGTCATTTGTGATGTCATAATGTTTACTCATATGTAATATACCGAGCATTAAATAGGGAAAGTCTGGCAACAAACAACAACAATGTAACAGTGGTCGACGTTAAATAAATTTTAAAGGAAATAAATTAAATCACTATATTAAGAGTTCAATAAAAAGAGGAAGAAAAATCCGTTCACAAAAATAAAACATTTTTTGGACAACAATATGTTTTTATAAAAGAAATTAGTCTGGTTTCTTTCTTTATGTGCTCACTGCTACATGCTTCACTACACAAATCAAAATGCTTTGCTGACAACACAGGTAGCAGGGAATCAGACTAATAAAAATTGATTCCTTATTTATAATAACAGTGCCCAAGGGAAATAAGTTTTGCTGGAATAAATTTATAAGGAATTCCTTATAAAAACTAACATGGCAGAAGGGCAATAATAGTTTCATTCCATCTGAGAACAAGATAGGTTAGGGGTTTTATGATTTCCAGACCAGATCTGTCATTACAGAATGTACCTACAGAGCAGGGTCTGTGCTGTTTATTTTGTCTGTGGTTTTCAAGTGAAATAAATTATCAATTATCTGCTGGCACATTATGTGATGGCAGATCTGGGTCTACATGGTTGTATATTGTACACACGTGCCTATTGTAAATGAAATAGAGTAGAATACTTGTTGCTGAATTATTAGTGAGATAATACTACCATAGAGATGTGAACTTGATATTAATTGAATGATTTTTCCATCAGAAATATAAACATTTTAATTGCCTCCTACATAATTATGTGGTTGTGAATCCTAGGGGATAGTTTGATCTCTTCTTTGTCACTAGAAAAGTTATTTATCTTTAATGCCAACATTATCATGCACAGTTGTGTCCTAGGTTGTATCCTGTGGGAAGAATACAGAGGTCTCATTATAACAGGGTCCCTTTTATAAGGTGGGTATGATCATAGATCCCACTATATTATGTAATAGTAATACTATGTATAATATAAGGCAACCTCACATATAACACAGTACCCTTTATAAGGCAGGTATAGTCATGGAGACCATTATATTATTTAATATTAATACTATAGATAATATACCCCAGTATAAGGTGACCTTACATATAGCACAGTATGCTTTTATGGCTCCGTTCAAAAACATTAAAGTAAGTGATCACTATATTTATTAAAGCTGTATTACCTCCAGAACCAATTGTAACCTAATGTGACAAAAGTGCTTTTTGTTGCACATAATTGTGTAATTTAGTTAATTATGAGTGTGCTATGCACAGTTGCATGTGCAACACTGACATTTTCGAACACTAATTATATGTGCTTGACAAACAACAAACATGAAATTGCCTTTTTTTATTTACATTGTTTTATCATCTGCCCAACAGGTACAGGAACCCCATGAATTTTCCCTTTTTCTTATCCCAAATGTGTATTTCTGCAAAATATTTGTAATTATTATTCATTATAAGGGACACAGAATCATGTCATGCCTTTATCTCAATGTATGATATTTTGCGAGGGAATGTAGCTTTAAGATCAACTTAATGTAGACCAGATTTAGATTATAAATTGCAAATTGTCTTTTAAAAAGCCTCTTTTTTTAATAAATATTTGATTATAAATTGCAAATTGTCTTTAAAAAAGCCTCTTTTTTTAATAAATATTTAATTATAAATTGCAAATTGTCTTTAAAAAAGCCTCTTTTCATGTGAAATATTTTTTTTTATTTTATTGGTTCTGAGTATAGTAAGCAAAATTGTAACTTATACAATTTTTTACTTTTATTAACTCTCTTTTTTTTCCCTCTCATTTGGACTTGTACTATTTCAGTAAAAATCTTTGCTCATATTGCAAAAACTGTTTGACCAAGGTCAATGAAATTTAGTAAGCATATTTTTTTCATATGTTGATAAGCTGATAAGATTTTCAGATCATGTATTAAAGCAATTTTAATATATTTTTTAAACTTTTTAAAAACTTTTTTGAACTTTGACATTTTTAGTGAAACATTATTTATGCAATTATGCACAGATCACTTGTCCTAGGCAAATGAAATTTGATAAGCATGTTTATATGCATATGTAGATGATAGGCTTGGCTTTTCAGGTCATTTATATCATTTTTATATTTTTTGTCAGTCTTTTGCAGTGATTAGACTTGGACTTTTAGTAACAACCTTTTTAGCATAATTGCACAGAAAATGTTTGAACTTTGCAAGTTAAATTTGATAGGCTTGTTTATAAGGATATGTTAATGATGTGATTAAATGTTTGTGCCATTTGATTGAAGTTTGCATTATGTTAATGATGTGATTAAATTTTTGTGCCATTTGATTGAAGTTTGCAAGCTTTAATGCTTTTTAAAACAGTTTATACTAAATCATTTTTGGGGGTTGCATTGGGATCTTAGTGTTTTACAAACTCAAATATGGTTGAAATTAGAATTTTATCACATTGGAGTTTGTATTGGAGGGATTCCACTGTTATTGTAAACTTTGTGGGCCAATATTTTACTGTTAATGTTTCTATTGTGTAGTGGTGTAATATGTACATAAATTTATTATTTTCTTTAGAATATAATCATTAGATTGGCTTCTCGAAGCACTGTGATCAACTTCAATTTATTGAAAGCCAGATTTTATATTTCATGGATTATATTTCAGTTGCCGCTATATATTCTGTGACAAAAAAGAATAATGATTACTATGAAAATAAACACAATATATGAGTCATCTCATAAAATGAAAACAAAGAAGTGAGTAGAGGAAAGAGAATACTTAATTTCTTTGTGTCTAAAGCTGTTTTGAGTTGAACATCTAGTCTGTATATGGGTAATGCAAAAATTCTGCATGCACAAAACTAAAATGGAGTACAGCCAGACAGACAATACAAAAACTACAAAATTTTTTTTACAAATGTTGGCAAGTATTAGTAAAAATAAAACTTGTGGCCTTTAAACTTTATTTCACATCAGCGACATTGTCAGTATTTTGTTACCTTTATCAACTACAAAGGCCTTAATCGCTTAATGTCTGCATACTCCACAGGAATAAAAAAAGAATCCACTAGTGAAAGTTATCAGCACTTTTTATAAATGTGACAAGATATGTTGAATATTATCAATATTAAAACAATGGTATAAAGTGAAGCTTAGTCATTGCATTCATCAAACCATCACTTTTGACTAAATATTCAGGAAATCCATTTATCAAATAAGACGCTGGAACAGTTTTGAGGATCTAGATTTTATATAATGTAAATTAGTATGAATATTTTTATGACTAAGCATAATCAATGATTACTGTGACTACAAAATTAATTATGTGTTATGGAATAGTTACTATACATATATGTCTTACTTTGCTCTGGAGAAGAAGATAGGTAATAACTTGTCTCTCAGTAATTTACAATTTAAATTCCATAGTTGCTGTTGTTGTTGGGTTCAACGCCATTTTTCAGCACATGATAGGCAATACATGGCGGTCAGTATATTTGGTGGAGGTAGATACCAGGGATTACCACTGACCCATGTTGGTCGAGCCGAGATTCGAACTCATATGGACAGAGATGAGATCTGTGAGTGATCTGTAAAGGTGAGCGCCTTAGATCACTCGGCCACCCAGGTCCCCCTATAAATTCTATGGTTACAAACTATTAGTTGGTATTTTTATTTTATTGGAACTCTTCTTTCATCCAGTGAATTCTGATTTAAATACTGGATGGCTCTTTTTTAAAAAGTTTTATTTCAGTAGTCAGCATTTTTGCATAATTTATGCATATTTGTGAAAGCCTGGCTGAAAATCTTTAATCCTGTGGACCATTTGTGGCATAAAATCTGTAATTGGTGCAAAAATTCCTAATGCAGCATTCATTTTTATAATCAATCAATAATATCCTGTAGAGGGAAAAGTATCATTTCCTATAAGTCAAAACTTGCTGTACCTTCCATTGGTTGGTATTCTTCAGAACTCTCTGTTGTATTTTGGACATGTTTACTTGGTCACATGCTGCCCTACATGATCAAACCAATTTAAAATGTATCAAATGCTACTTTGACCCGGTATTCAGAAAGACCCCAGGTAGTGTTTCTCAGGAATGGGATAACAAAAGAAGTTATTATAAACAGTGTAGTATTCCTCTCAGCAACTTCTATCAATCATGATTTGTTTTCTTCAAAGTTGCAGTAGAAGGACATCCAGTTTGGCATTGGCAACAAAGTCTTGCAGTATCACAGACTTTTTTTCACAATATTAGCATGATTTGTTTATTACAGACACATGAACACCCCGTTTCTTTATACAATATGGCTGTTGTTTCTTTTTCTGTTTCACACAGGTACTTCTATTTCAGTAGTATTTTTGGAGTCTTTACTATGCTTCTCCCTGTGGGCTTGTAATGTCGAAGAGGCCCGATGCACCCTTTTGCACGTTGTAAGACGTGACCAATGGTAGCAGTCTTTTCCACAGGGATGTGTCCTGTGATGATATTCCAGCTGGGAAGGTCTTTTGGAGTTTTTAAAAGAGTGGTTTATTTATTAAACAATTGGACTTTGTATTTTAAGGATTTCACCATTTTGGGCTTTATCTTTGTTTTTTGTGCCTTTTTTGGGATACCTAAATTTCCTCAATACTGTATAGCCAGGATTGTACTGATGTCCCATTAACCCCCTACTTTGCTATGTTAACCAATAGATGGCCCACTTTAGGTCATGGTCCACTTTAGGTCATGGTCCACTTTAGGTCTTGGGCCACTTGACCCACTCATAGGCAAACTTAGATGCAACACTGAGTCAGTTCTTACTCATTTCTAGTCAACATAGGAGAAACAATGCAGTTTTTGGCAACAAAGAATAACAACATTAGGTGGTAATTATGGAAGAATTTAACACTTTTTTGTTTAGATAAAATATCTTCATACAGTACTAGATATTAATTCAGATCTCGGAGAAAGAATTTAATAGATTTTTGTTTAGGTAAAATATCTTCATACTGCACTAGGTATTAATTCAGATCTCAGAGAAGGAATTTAAGTTCTCCTAAACTGCCAGGCAGAATTTTTATTACTGTTGGAGACATATTATGCATTTTTTATGAAAGAGATGCAACTATGTTAGGCAACAACAAACTTTACTCCAGACATGCAGTTTATGTAACTTTTTCTTTGTATTAAGGTGAAAATTTGCCCTTGTGGTAATTTTTTAAATATTTGATATATTCATTTTCTTGTAACCTGTTCAAATTAGGATTATATAGGAGAGTTGTTCTCAGTTAGTAACAACCCATGTGATGCCTTAATAACTAATTTGTTTTGGGGGAATTTTAAATGGTTTTTTTTTGTCTTTTCTTTAATGGGAACTGCAAGAATAATCCAGTTTCCTGGTCCTAGAGACTCAGTTTTAAACTTTGGTCTACAGTTTACTAAATGCTGGATTCTTACTTGGGAGAAATATGGTTCTGGACTTTCATGTTCAGAATCCTACAGAGAGCTGTAAGCATACAGCAACTTTGTTCCTGTATATCTTAAGAAATCATTGCTGTTAATGAGTTTCATTGTTTGGTCATATCAAATATTGATGAGGCCAACTGTGTGAATGTGGTCTGTTTTGTAAATAGTATTTGGAATATATCCTTTGTAAATTTTGTTATTTATATAATGTTGATTATGAACTAATGATGGTATATATAAATTTGATATAGAATCGTGCCTTGATGGGCATAATTTTAGAAGTTTCTAAAATGGAATTCTCTTGGCTGTAAGGAGAGGAAAGCAAAACATGTTGATAGTATCTGTGCATGCCACCAAGATCAACATTTAAAGTTTGAATTTCATGCAGATTTCTAGTTCTAGTCATGGTATCCCCACTTGAATTTAGTTACTGTGCTTGTTTCATTTCAAGGAGCCACTTTTTGGGGAAAAGTACATTATATGGTTCTTTATGTCTATGCATTTTGTTGTTAGGTATATATACATGTATGTGGCAAGTTAAAAAAGGCTCATTTATGTTATATTAATAGTATTTCTGTTTTTGTTTGATGCAGCAATAATATATTGTTATAATTTGAAAGGTGTTTTAATAATTTAATGATGTATCCAATTTATAGTAGTGTCAATAAATCTATGAAGAATTTACACTTGTAAAAAGCCTTTTTGTTTGTAAAACAAATGTTTGCCACACTAAACAATAACAGAGATGCCGATCATTCTGGATTAAGTGGAATTATTACAAATTTTTTTTGAAATTTCTGTATTCAAATTATATTGATGAAATTTCAGAAAAGCTATATTTTATAGGGTAGAGTTTTTAACATTAGTTTTCTGTGTCGACACAGGTAAGGACAAAAGTACTTCAGCACCAGTATGATAGACTGGTACAAAGACTAGTTTCTCAGTCTTAAAAACTATAGACATCACAAAAAAACAACCTGTTAGACTGTTATTTAGGTGAAAAATGGTGACTGGGATGAAGAGAAAAGAAAGATGTATGTAATTCATGAAGACTAATATTTATGGTTATTGTTTTGGCCATAAATGTTTAAGTAATTCAAGGTTCTGGATTTGGAGAAATTGATACACGATCTATTTTCTTTAGACTTTGTTTCTGACTGTGTACAGGTATGTATAGTCTCATAGGAAGATGCTATACAATTCTGTAGGTTTTTCTAATTTTAACAGTCATGTTGCCTATTCTGGATGGGCTGCCATGATTCTGCAAATTTGATGCCAGGATTCCTGATAAGCATGTTCAGGGTTTGGCATCACTGCATTCATTTCAAACTTATAACAATTGTGACTCTCCAAAGTAATTTTAATCATCGTTTTAATGGTCTCATTTAAAGCGAATAGGATTTCCAGTTATTTTGAAATATGCCATTATATTGAACTTCTTTTGCCTGAACCACCATATAGATTCCAAAGAAAATAGCATACACGTGATATGTCTCACCTTTTTGTAAATTTGGACTGGTTAACTCTAATTCAGACATCTAGTTATGTACTGAATATGTTACAAGTGTTAATCTTTGATACATTTCATCAAGAGCTTTTGATGACTTACCTGTGTTGTTGCCAAGAAATTAGGACAGAAATCACATTTTATTTTTAGGGAATTATGAACTTTAATTTGAAGATGTAATGACATTTCCATATATACTTGCTTATAAGTTGACTCTGACTGTAAACAACATAGACCCTGATCTGGCATCACACAATGCATCAGCAGATCAGAGTCCGTGTTGTTTGTTCTACTGATTACTCCTAACAAACTGCATAGACCAAGATATGCCGGCACATTATGTGATGGCAGATCTGGGTCTGTGCAGTTGGATCCTATTTGTACACAATTATATATGGTGAAAAACAAATTCTGGTTATGACATGGAAACTGAGAGTAAGATGAATATTTGAAACTGTATAACCACCACAAAAGGTCTTGAAATCCACTGAAAAAAAAAACATTGTAACCATTTGTATTTATTTCTGAAATATATTTATAGAAGAAAAATATATTTAGCTTATCATGGTTTTAGAAGATGTGTGTTTATATTAAGCTATGTGTGATCAGAATATAATAATAAGTTGCAGAATACATTTTAATGCTGAAGTTTTCATTTTCCGCATTCTGATACAGCATGCAACTTTCAATTTTCTGTGTTAGATTTTATATTTTTATAAGTGTTAATTCCATGAGATTTATCTAAGCACCATTCATTATTTTCTCTTAGAGATTTCCCAGGAGAGCTTGGGTTGGCTGCCTGAGTGTTTTCTTGGGAAAGACAATTACCGTATATACTAGCATACAAGCTGGGTCCAAATGCAAACAACATAGACCCTAATCTGCCGTCGCATAATACGTGGGCAGATCAGGGTATGTGTTGCTTGTTTTACTGATTAGTCCTTACAAACTGCGTAGACCCAGATCTGCCAGCACATAACGCGACGGCAGATCTGGGTTTATGAAGTTTGCAGTTGGTATCGGATTATATGCAAGTAATAACGGTAGCTCTCATTTTCTTAGCATAATATAGGTAATGTATTAAATGAGCCCTTAAAACCAAAAAAAAATCTTTGTGATTTTTTTTAGAAGATTGTTGTGTAACTCGGGATTAAAAGTATCTGTGTTTTATTTGGCACTGAGAAAAGGAATCGGGATGAAGATTGTATCAAATTATTTAACTTTTGGTGTACAAGTTTGTGTTGGATACAGAACTGAAACCAGTCAACTGTAGATTTTTTATTTTGTTTTGAGCAACAGTGAATGGTTAATCTCACCTTTTTTAAATAAAATCATAGCCATAAATTTGATTGACTCCGACAATAACTATAACTACACATTTATTTTCTTGATAAATTATTGTACAAATTTTTAAAAAATATTTTGTACATTATATTTAATAGGAACTTGGCATTATCATAATAAGTGCTAGACACTCTTTTTTTGCCTGTTTGATTTATATTAAGGTGTTACTAAATGATTTGTGTATTTATTCAGTACAAAATAACAGATTTTTGAAACATTTCTTTAGCAAGAGGTAAAGTGTTCCTTTTGGAAAATTTGTATTCATATATATTTCATAATCAAGCCATAATTAGGTAGGAGAAAGCCTGGCAGCGTAAAAAAAAAATAATGGCAACAGCAGCAGATGTGAAATTAGTTTTTTTAAGAATAAATGAAATCGTTATTTGTGAAATTCAGTACAATGCCCAAAAAATTATTTTATTGCAATAAAAAGAAAATATTGACAGAAATTTGTTTAACAAATCTTGCTTGAATACATTTATAGGGAATTCTTTATATGTGAGTAATCTGGTGGATGGGTTGTAATTGTCTTGTTCCCTGTGAGAACAAGATCGGTATATCATCTAGGTTGATGCAAAATATGGCGACATCTATTGCCAGGGAGCTAAATCTGATAGAACTGAAATCTATCCATGGGTACCATTGTTTTAGTCTTTCCTGCATTAAAGTATTTACTGCCCTTTTTAGGAGTGATAAATATGTACCACGGACATATGTGTACATTTTGTGCCCTTGCTTTATTATAGTTGGATGGATGCCAGTGCAATAGATTGAATGATTGAAATGTATTATCTTCATATTTGTATAAGACAACTGAGTTAAACTTTTCCTAAAATATGGTCATCTGGAATTATTTAGCTTAAAGTGTTTAGAATAATTTTATACTAGTGTTTTCTTTAAGTGATTTTTATCTGATTTTGTTTGTATCATTATTGTATCTTTTGCACATTCCATTTCAGTTTCTCGTTTTATTATAATTATTATATAAATATCGTACTTTAACAGCTATCAAGCTTTTAATGTGCTGAACCATAAGCTCCTACAACTCTATGCAATATATTTGTATGTACATGTGGTATTATTTATAAATGACAAATGTGGGTTAATAAATGACAGAGTAGTGTTGACAGTTTTAGCTTTGTGAATTTTGCCCTGTTCCCTCCTATAGAATGGCATAAAAAAATGTGAGCACAGAACACAGACATAATGCTTAGTAGCATATACCATATGTACTCACTTATAAGTCGAGTCCATTGAATCGTAAAACCCCTACATGCTGAATGAAAACCGTGTCACTTTGACTTCATTTGGGAAGAAAATTGAAAATGTCTTCATTTTCATCTTAATTTGAAAAAAAACAGTCTTTATCTTTTATCTTTTTAATTTGCACATAACAAAACTTTACATGTCGATGTATACTTGAAAGACCCATAACACCTAATTAAAAATTGTCATTCGGACCTTTTTTTTCCACACCCTGACTCGATAGAGGGCAGGGGTATATAGGATTCCTTGCATCCATATATCCATCCATCAATCCTACCATCCATCTCACTATGTTCTGAATGCAACTAGTTTTTTATGGATTGCTGTCATGACCTGAAGATGTGCATATCGACAAATCATTTTTAACCCACAATTTTATTTTAAGAGTTATTGACCATTTTTACTTCCAGCTGAATGATAAAATCTTGTGAATGCAACTAGTCTGATAGATTTCAGTGGCTCACCATGCAACCTGGTAAATGTTATGGTCATGATCTGAAGATGAGCATATCAACCGATCACATGCTCCCCCATTTTTTAGCTCTATGGTCATAGACCAGAAGAGTTTATGGGATGGTCTGTTGTCTGTCATCCATCATCCATCTGTCCATTGGCACAAACGCATTGGCACACGTTTGTTATTGCTACTTCTCCTTAACTACTCAGAGGAATCCCATGAAACTTTACACACACACATTGATTCTATGGTCTAGTTGGTCCTAAATGAAAATGGTGCTACTCGAACATCTAACATGGCTGCCACAGTGGCCATTCTTCTCCTAAACTACTCAGAGGATTCCCATGAAACTTTACACACACATTGATTCTGTGGTCTAGTTGGTCCTAAATGAAAATGGTTACATTCAAACATCCAATATGGCTGTCACAGTGGCCATTTTGAAAATCTTATTACTGCTACTTCTCGTGAATGGATAGTCATATCAACATGGGGATTTTACTAAAATACTTCTTATGATGTCCAGTTAGTTGTATATGAAAATGGTGCCAATCTGATGTCAAATATGGTTGCCACAGCAGTCATCTTGAAAATCTTTTCATGACTCCTCCTGAATGGAAAATCATATTGACATGACATTTTCACCTGAAGACTTCTTTTGTCTAGTTGGTCCTAAATGGAAATGGTGTCAATATGATGTCCAATATGGATGCTGTATCAGCCATCGTGAAACTTTTGTTATCGCTACTCCCCCATAAATGGATTGTCATATCAAAATGGGGTTTTCACTTCAAGACTTCTTATGATGTCTGATTGGTCCTCAATGAAAATGGTGCTGATCTGATATCCAGTATGGCCACTATAGTGGCCATCTTGAAAATCTTATTATCTCTACACCTCTTGAATGAAAAGTAATATTGCCATGGGTTTTCACCAGAAGACTCCTTATGATGTCTAGTTGGTTCTAAATGAAAAGGGTGCTGCTTGCACATCCAATATGGCCACCTCAGTAGCCATCTTGTAAATCTTTGTATTGCTACTCCTCCTGATTGGATGGTCATATCAACATGGAGTTTTCACTAAATGACTTCTTATGATGTCTAGTTGGTCCTAGATGAAAATGGTACTGTACAGACATCCAGTATGGACACAACAGTGGTCATCTTGAAAATCTTGCTATCACTACTTCAGAATGAATGGTCATATTAGCGCAGGGTTTTGACTGAAAGACTTTTTATGATGTTTAATTGGTCATAAATGAAAATGGTGCTGATCTGACTCTCACTGACTGAAAAAAGAACAATGTTTTCTGCACATTAACAATAGTTTTACATCACAGAACTGGACCATACTTTGTGGATGGCTTGCCCTTGGGGTAAGGAAAAAGACAATTGATTTTAGGGTCAAAAGGTCAAAGGTAAAGGTCACAAGCTGCAAGAAGCAAAATGGTTTCTGCATAGTAACATTAGTTCTACATCACAGACCTGGACCAAACATTGCAGATGGCTTGCACTTGGGGTAAGGAAGAAGCCTATCAACTTTAGGGGCAAAGGTCAAGGTCACTGACTAAAAGAAGAAAAATGTGTTTTGCATAATAACTTTAGTTGTAGACCACATCCCTTGACCCAAAATTTTGGAGGGCATGTACTTAATGTATGGAAGAGTCCTGTTGATTTGGAGAAAAAAGGTCAAAGGTCAGGGTCATTGTGGCTCAAGGAAAAATGAGTTTTGCCTAATAACTCTTGCATTAGTTCCTTTACCAAGGAACTTGGGTTAATAAAGAAATCAGTTGAATCTGGAGTGTCATGGTTATGGCAAGTCTAATATAAAAAATCACAATTTCTGCACAGTATGTTTAGATCAAGACCGCATACCTTGACCAAAGGTCCAGGTCTTTGAGACTCGATGGTCAATAATCTCCAGGGTCAACAATGCCCTAATAGTGCATATTAAACACAGGGTGGGCATATAATGTGCTGTTCGCAGTACTCTTGTTTGACTATATGCTCATCTCCATCATAGCGGTAGATGTTAGATGTGGCAGAGGCAGGGAAGTACTTACGTAAGGAAATTGTTCCCCATTCCTCCAGTTATGAATTTGTTCTCATTGAAATCCAGTGTAATTTGGATCTTGGTTACTAGACAAGTCAGATTGATATGTTAATGCATATTTACTTCACTCTGACCTTCATTTTACACTTTAAATAGTGACTATTGATACTTAGGAGATACATCTGTCTAGTATCATAGACACCATGAAACTGACACTTATCAATTGTAACATGGTTGCTTCCTTGCAAGTCACACATCAAAAGGTCACTGTGGCCCACTTTCAGGTGTTCATAACTTTCTTCTTAAAATTTAGTGAAATTCATATCTTGGCATACATCAGCTGTTTTCTTCTGTATTATTTGTACTTTGTTCTTCAAGCTTTACTTTTTGATGTACGCTGCACCAACATGTGCAGTGCTAATTACTGTGATATTAATCATATGAATTAGTAACTTTGTCAGTGAATTGAAAACTTTATGGTAAAATTCCATTAACACTTCTTTGTTTTTACTTCCGAATTCACCTAATACTTTTTGTTGACACTTTCATAAGTTATAATTTGTATGCAGGTGCTACAGCCCTATTTATCATAAGTGAAAACAGTTGGTTTGCTTGAATCTTACTGTGTATCCTGATAAGAATGTTCAAAGACAATTAATGACAGTATTTCTAAAAAGAATATTGGAACAACATACAATTACATATTAACATGTTATTTTTAAAATGTGTTTGTTCTGTAACAAAAATTAAACTCTAGTAGGATTTTTTTCGACATCAAAGTCACTGTAACTCAAGCAAATCCAAATGGTGGTGTCTGATTGGTTGAATGACAGATATGTATATTCATTTATAGATATTGATACTTTTAAAATGCAAGGAAATCTTAGATTTGTCTGTAGAATGGCTCTTTAATCCTTTAAGAAAATTTTACATGCCCCTAATTATTACCTCCCCTGTCCAAAAGGTCATAAGAGCTTATGGTATGGTCCCCTTTCATCCGTCATGCATCGTCCTTGGTGTGTCATGCATATAAATGATTCTGATCCACAATAAAATTTGGCTGCCATAAAAAAAAAATAGGAAAGCCGAGAAAAACGATTTCTCAAACAGTAATCAACAGAATTTGACCAAATTTTACAGAAAACATTATAGCATGAAGGTCTTCTAAATTTGTTCAAATTATGCCAATCTTCAATCAAATATGGCAGCTGTTACTGAAAATAGGCAATCCTTTAAACAACTTCTCAAAAACCGTTCAACAGAATTTGACCAAAAATTTGACAAAAGCATCCTGGCATAGATGGCTTTCAAATTTTAGAAATGATGCCAGTACCCAGTTGAGCGATATCAGGCCTGTATTGTCCTCTTGCACTGAAATGGCAAAAATTACAAATTTGAAACTTTAATCTAATTTGTCCACATCAATTTACTATATTATGTTGGTCTTTAAAAAAGCCATGATTCTTTTGCATGCTCTCCACTGTGAAAGCCAAGGGAATCACTAAGTAATTAGCAGGATAACACATGACCTAATGCCTGACATGGGACATAGTGGCTTACACTGGACCTCGTGGTTGACATAGGAAGTAGTGGCTGACACAGGACCTGGTGATATTTACAGTATAAGTATTCAAATTTATTCAGCTTGAGGATTTTTGAGTAGTTATATGAGGGGATTGGGGACATTAACATTATGCCATAGTTTAACACGCAGGAGATGGTATGGGGCACAATGGGAAATCCTATGTTAAAAATGTCCGTAGACTTACGTGCGGGAGACAGTATGGGGCACAATGGGAAATACTATGTTAATTTTTTTTAGTGATAGTCCTTTTTTCATGTTGAAAAATGTACAGGGCACAATGGAAATTTAACATGGAGATGGCACTTGGGGGCACAACGGGAATGGTAATGTTAAAATTTTGATCTACAATCCAACACATCACATATACAATCCAGTAACCGCTTTTGATTACTATCCAAACACACACCCATACAATCCAACGAAAAGGGTAGGAAGTGTTTATACATACATGCTATGCTATACTATACATACAAACACACTATCACACAAGAGGGGATAGGATGTAAAAGAAAGGGAATGAAATAGACACACTCTTACACACAAAAATACGAACATACTATAGTATCACACAAGGGTAGGAGGTGTTTATAGACACACTCCTATACTCTTCCATACAAACATGCTATCACAGAAGAGAGAAGGGGTAAAGGGGGTTTTAAGTTTTACTGAAAGACTTACACAAACATTTGGGGGGGGGGCAAATAGGATTAGTATGTCTCTTTTCTAGAGATCTGGGTTGCCCTGGAAAGGGTCATTAGGTTTCTGCTACCACTTCCACAGTTCTTGTTTAGGACTGGAAGTCCGTTTCTCTCTTCTCCTGCTCCTTTATCATTGATGTGAAGGAGATATCCCTCCAATTCGGTATGCAGATGTGAAGGAAAACATGGCCAAGATCGATAGAGAGAAATGTGTAAGAGCATGTCCATACAACTTTGTTTTCAATAAAAACAAAACCGCCATTTTTTTTCTTCAAAATCAACATATTTAATAATAAGAAGAAGCTTCTCTAACTCAAAACAGGAATACATGTACAAACAAGCAAACACTATTACACATGTACTTATTTACTGGGTTGACAAAGTTGTGGAGTCAAACTTGACTTCCAGTGATCTAAGACACTGTCGTTTTGCCATCGGTGCACACTACATTTCTGACCTAAAGAAAAGAGATATCCATAATGTTCACAAAACCATCTTTGTATTTTATCACTAAATGTTCTAAGGAAAATCCAGGACTGTGTTGATGAAGAAAATAGACACAATATTGTCCACACAGCATGGAATCTGATCCTTGTAATTTCACACTATTGAATCGAGTCAATGCAGCATTTCTTCTCATAAAGTCAATGATGTTGTCTTCCAGAGGAGTTAATCCATAAGAATCAAATTATTCCACACCATAATCATTGGGAAAATAGATGGCTACGCAATGGGTTCCAGGACGATGACTGTCGTCTGTGTTGATGACATAGGCTTGAACCTCCTTAGGTTTTCGATGGGGAAGTTCATCTTTAGCACACACCCCAGGATTTCAAGAAGCTGTGTACGAACTGTGAGTCAGAAGGTAATGAAGTTCCTATGAACCGATTATTTTTTTTTATTTTTATTTTTTTTTAAATGATGGTTTCCAGGTATTCAGTTTTCTGTTTTTCACAGGTAATGATAGGTCATCAGTTCACATCTGACTTTTTCCTTGAAAAGTTCTGTTAAGTAAGTCGATGAATAACGGATAGTCTCTGTACTCTGTTGCAAGAGAGCTTCAGTGCGTTTGGTCTTCAAAGAAGTTAATGTAGGTAAGGAATGGTCACGCAAGTCTTTATACCACTTTCTCAAAATCGACTCTTCTGAGATGAGAGTCCATGCCTCTTCCAGATACTCTTCCAACTTTTCTTCTTGACTCATCATCATAACTTTGTCCTGTTGTTTCTAACTAGTATGATCGATTTGACATCCATAACAATGTTCCCTGGTTACTCCTGTAATTCTTTCAGCCAAGTCACGAGCAAAACATGAGGCTAAATGTTGTTCTTTTTCTGGCTATCTTGACATCATGACTGTATTTTTGTCTTGTGCACTTGTGGTTTGTGACTGCTGTGGTTCTGGATAAAAAAAACACACCCTCATCGCCTACTTCCATAGGTTCTTTGTATTCCATCTTTTTTTCTAATAGCCTAAGATCACTTCTCTCAAACTGTTGATTTCCAGAGTATTGTCAAATTCTGCATGCAAGATAATGTTTACTGTGTTGTCCAGAGCTATTGCAACCTGAAGTTCCACACGAAGTTGGCCTTATTTTATAGTTGGAAAGGTCCGTCGTCGCTGCCTTGGTCTGGATTGAAATCAAATCCCCATAAAGCATATCCTCCGCAAAATCCTCGTACGAAATACCGTGGCAGCTGTTGGTACCTAACTGTCCCGTGGCTTCAAACAGTGTCAAGTAAGATCTCAAGTAATTTTCTCTGGGCAAAGTTAAGTTAAAAAGGTTTGGTACACAACGTCTGGCCATCTCGAGTGACTTCTATCTTGGACATGTTGAGGTGTTGGAACTAGAAAGGATTTTGATCGATGACTCCATTCAGGGCTGCATTACTGACGATGCCAATGAGCAAACGTTTGTGTAGCTGTCCTTGGAAAACATGATCTTCTATCTTGGATCTGAGTCCAGAGGCAATTGTGAAGGTTTTCACGCCCACTATGCAAACAGGATACTTGGCTGTCATTCTGCTCAAAGTTTTACTGATGCCGTTGGCCACTTTAGATAAGACTTCCACGCGGGGTTAGCGTTAGCGATCAAATGGAGCACGGTACTACTTCGATTCAGTTTCAGACGTACATCCACACCATTCAACAAATACTTGTCTTGCAACCAAATTGTTGATGGGAGCCACTCTGGCATCTTCACCTGGATAATTGGTGTTGTCCGTTTTGAGAACTTTGACTTTCATGTAGAAGTGACTGATATTCAGATCGATGTAATCATCCGTTTGTCCTTTGATTTCAAATTTGATAAGAGCTAAGGTAGTCAAAGGCGACACAGGATGAAATTCTGCTAATGGAGATTCTTGTGTTGTCATAATCGTGGGTGGCATGGCAAACAGATCGAGTTCTGACTTGTAACGTCCACAAGAATCTCGGTGAATAATTTTTTTTTCTTTTGTTCAGTTAGTAATCAAACACGTCCAATTCACTGACTGCTCCTGGTCTTCTTCTTTTCTTATTCTTTTTCTGAACGTGTTTAAGAGATCTGAAGCGGTTTCAACATCACTTTCTACCTCGTCCTCCTTGTCAGTCTCTGTATTGGTATCCGTAATTTTGGGGGCCACCGCTAGCAAAACTTACAATAGTGTCTTCTGGATGCCCGTCCGTCCATGCACCTAGACGGTCCCCTTCGATTGTTGGGTGATGGTTATGAGGGCGATGGATGTACATACAACTGTTGGTTTCAAAGTAAAGGACTCGATCTCCTAAAAGTTCCAAGACATCATACTATTTTGAACGTACATTGGCTGTCACGTATGCTGCAATGATGACATTTCCAAATTCGTCGGTGGGGGTGGGTGGGTGCAAACTCTGTTGCTTCTTCCAAATTGACCAAGATCAAATCTTCACAGACGATCTCAACGTGTTTCATGAATTTTCATTTGTCGTCCACCAGTTGAAAGTAGCGATTTGGATCTGCCAAGTA
Organism: Margaritifera margaritifera; assembly: GCA_029931535.1. Classification (NCBI taxonomy): domain Eukaryota; kingdom Metazoa; phylum Mollusca; class Bivalvia; order Unionida; family Margaritiferidae; genus Margaritifera; species Margaritifera margaritifera. The sequence goes on from JAQPZY010000963.1 coordinate 800,265, forward strand.
TTCCGTCTTGGGTAATATACGACGTTGTGCCAGTTTTCCCCACGAACAATTTAACATGACTTTGGCAAATGATCATCTTCCTTTGTTCTTTTCCATATGTTCCAAAGTGATGCCTTCTAAGGATCGGTACCGTTCTTTGAATGTCTCTTTGTCTTCTGGAGTCTGACACGAAGATGGATAACCATTAGGTTCTTGTTTCAATTTTAGAAATTCGTTGACGTAGCCTAAGAAAATCCCCATACTCGAGTCGTCTTCCTTTTGGTCTCGTTATGTGGTAGGAAAGTGCCGAATATCGTATACTTTTAACAGTTGGTATCCACGATACGGAGCACGAAACGATTCGACACTCACCCACGTGCCTGTCAAAGTGCGTTCTTCATCCTTGTGGCAACAAGGTTAGTCTTGATTACATGTTCAGCACACGTACGGCATAAAGGAAACATCAATTTTCTTTGGGAATGATGCGGTAAGACAGGATAATACAAGTGGGTTGGAGGTAAGACTTTACATTTGATCAACGGTTCATACTGACGAATGTGTTCCACATTAATGTGTTCTGTCAACATTTCAGGGTGTCCAGTAGGGAATCGCTGATATTTGCACACCCAAGGACACAACGAACACACATCGATGTATTTAATTTCTTCTCCTTGAGATTCATCTACGTCGTACAGCAAGCGTGTCGCATTGGTTCGTCCTCAAAACAAACTGTCGCGTGGTAGTTTTCGGCAATGCGCCTAAATTCTGGAGAGGTTTTGAAACATTGATCGTAAACGTGCTCCCACATTTCTACCACTTGGTATCCTTGACTTTCTAACCTCAGGGGTCGTTGGTATGTTTGCTCATACAACTCTTCCATGGTGAAATCTGAGAAAGGACTTTTCAAGTTTCGTTGAGGAAAACAAGTGGGGCATCTTATAAGTAAACATCCCTGGAATTCGTACACCATCTCAGGGTTTTCTAAATCCCAGCCATCCACAGAAAGACTTTCACTTTTCTTTTCTCCGCCGTTTCTAACATGTTGTATCAATTTGTCTTCACTTTCACACAAATAATGCAGCCAGCACAAAGCTTTGGCGGAATATCGACGAATGACCGAGAGGTAAGATTGAGTGGTATGATGGCTAGTTTGTTCTCAGACATTAACTTCTTTCGATAGACTAATCCACATGCTTTGTCGATGGTAGAAGCTTCCTTAAAAGGGTCGATACATGTGACCCGTGATCCAGAAATAATTGTCGAAATTCTCCACAGCAAAAATGTCCACATCAGATAGGCAATATTTCAACATTTCTTCTTGAAAGCCAAACGGGTTTGAAGAGTGAGTTAGGTACAAAGCGTAGAATGCTTCTCGTTCTATGTGCATACCATCGGGATCGTAGTGTGAACATCAGGCAAATACGGGAGCACAACGTGTTGATTAGCTTCTGTATTGAAAAAGTGTAGAAAATAACCTTTGGCACATTCCTGTCATTCCGAACGTTTGAGGCATTCTACTCATAGGCATGTCTGAATAACTCTTCGAAACTGTGCTTGTCCCACTTTCATGTAGAGGTGTTTGGCTCCTTTCAGGGTGACTGTGGGACATTCGGTACTTTATTCTGAATAATATTTTTTTTTAAGTGTCCATCGTATCATGAAATATTGTGAGCCATTACTGTAGCATATCGATGACAATCCCTGTAACACTGAATGTCCTCTTCGCTCCAAGTGTCGTCGGTAGGATCTAAAATCCATTTGGCAAAATCAGGACGAGTACGAGAGCCCCGAAAGATTTTTTCACGTCCTCATGGAATATTACTACAATCGGGACAATGAAAAAAAAAATATAGGTTGATGTCTACACTTCTCACAAGCATGATGAGCTACGCAGAAATTAGGGATGTGAATGCCAGTCTCTTGCGTACATTAAAAGTTAAAAAAAAATAAAATCCACTTGTTTCTTTTTCTTCTTGTGCTGGTCTTCCTTGAAGTCTTCCTCCAGTTCATTGTCATATTTTTGGATGTAGCTAGTCCACGATTTGGTCATAAAAGCGGCATCTTTTCTTTCCTGGACAAACGTGTGCCTTTGAGTTATTGGTTCGAAAAAGATGTCCACAAGTGGAGCACAATCTCAAAAATTCGCAAGCACTTTTCTGTTATTGAACTTGTTTCATATGATGTTGTTCGTATCAAGATGGACTGACAAAGGTTTGCTTAAAATAAGAGCAATGATTTCGTTCTTTTCCTTCAGGAACGCATGGTTTGGATGCTAAACACCCACGGCATCTCTCTCCGCAATAAATGTGTAGGTTCCGACAACAAAATCATTGGTCAGATTTCTCACAATAGTAAGCTTATCCAAGAAATCTTGTGATACTGGTAATAGCATCAAAATGCTCTTGGTGATGATACACGTGAATGTATTTTCCATATGGGAAATCGGGTCCTCTAGCGACTACATAAGAAGATCTACGGCGAGCTGAAGGAGGGAAAGCGATCTTATAGAGGTCATACGAAACGTTTCAAAAACTAGTCCTTGAAACACTTCAACATTGACCCTGAGCCTTAAGAAGATCTCGCACAGGATCGTTCCACCAGGCGTAGACTCATCCATACTGGAGCTAAAGACTATGAGCTGAGGAGAATTGCTGAGGCAGTGCAGAAGTAAGAGCAGCGTAAATCTCAGAACTGCATCATGCCACAGACAGTTCAAAGCATAAATTGGCTTGATCAGCCACTCACGTGCACACAGAAACCAAACGAGTTAGTGATGTCATGATCATCTTCGAACTCGAGGGATGAACAACACACACACACACACACACACACACACACACACACACACACACACACACACATATATATATATATATATATATATATATATATATATATATATATATATAGTGACACCCCTGAGAACCGAACCCTTAGTAGTTGTATGTGGGTAACTGGGTCAGAGGTGGCACTCTGGGTACAAACGGGAATTTAGCATTGTGGGGCACTTGGGGTACAAACGGGAATTTAGCATTGTGGGGCACTTGGGGTACAAACGGGAATTGAGCATTGGGGCACTTGGGGGTCAAACGGAAAAGGAACGGGAAAAGGAAACAAAGGGAGAGAGAGAGAAGTAGAGGAATCATGGAAAAATTCATCTTTTCTTGAAAAATGGGTGGCCCTGAAAAGGGCCGTTGGAGATTTTTTACTTCCTCCAACATTTGGTTAGGAAGCCTGGGAGGTGGAACTTGTTGTTTTTCTCCTTCTGGGGTATCCAGTCGGGATGTCCCAATCGCCTGAACTTGTCCTGGATTTTCATTCAGTTCAAGTTCAGGCGATTGAATTTCTCTTCTTTTTTTTTCCTTAGCCCACATAACCTTGATTTTTTTGGACTTCCTGCTCCATAATTTTTTTAAGAATGGTCTGAACTCGGAGCAGGGCCGCTTCTTGTCGAGTGAGGATTGGACACTTCAAATCTTCTTCTATCTCTTTTAAACAATCCAGGGCTTCTTTAAGAAACCCCACTCGACAAGGTGAGGAGGAGTTCTTGATCTTCTTTACTTCCTCCTCCTTCACTTCTTGAATCAGGCACATGGCCATGTTTATGTGGGCTAAGTATTGTATCTCGCAGTGTAGGTTCACTGGATACCACCACATCATGCGTTCTCGGTAATATTTGACTTCCACCATCCAGTCCCAGGCTTCCTGCAATAATTCAATCGTATTCATTCTTCAGTTGAAGTGTGAATGGCGCAACTGTGGAAGACGCCGCTTTATATGCTAGAAGCGCGGACGTGAAGGAAAACATACCCTTTTTCCAAAACATAAATTTTTTATCAAACACAATCAAACACACACCACACCATCCTTTTTTATTTTTTTATTTTTTATTAAACATACAATCACACACAACCCTTTTTTCTTTTTTTTTTCTTTTTTAATCAAACACACTCTATACAAACACACTCTACAAACACATACCAAGGAATGGCTAATTTTGTTTTTAGAGTGGGGGGAAAAAAACAAACACACTCTATACAAACACACAAACATACACACACCTATGGCAATTATGAAAATTAATCTTTTCTTGAGTAATGGGTGGCCCTGAAAAGGGACGTTGGGTTTTTTAGTATATCTTGAGGTGCGGGCACCTCCCTGGCTTAGCCCGACAAGCGGGACAGCTTCCCCTCCATGTTGCTGCACTCATGCAGCGCTTGGAGTTTTTCAAAGCAAACGGAGGATGGTCCGCTTCAGGATCCCAATTTTCTTTTTCCTCCATCATCAGGTGGGGTCTGATGGGGATATTCTTCTCTCTCTCCTCCTTCTCCTTCTTCTCCAGGTCGTGTAGAAGGTGCCACGCCACCTCTAGATGCACTCGGACCTGTCTCACTGTTTCAGTTTTGTTCATTCTGTTGAATAAATGGGTAGCTCGACTAGGGAAGGCGTTGTTTTAATATACTAGAAGAGCGGACGTGAAGGAAAACATCCCTTACACCTAAAAAACATCACCCCCACTACCCGCGTCTGACGTCATCCCTATGACATCATTCTAGGCTTCGCGGATTCTGCACTCCATGACCCCTTACCCCAAAACCACAGACCCAGTGCGCGGACCTAAAAGAAACTACTTTTAATTAAAAAAAAAACACATACAAACACACCACCCTTTTTTATTTTTTATTTTATTTTTATCAAACACACACCACAAACATACAATCCATTTTTTCTTTGTTTTTGTTTTTTATTTTATTTTTATCAAACACACACACCACACAATCCTTTTTTATTTTTTATTTTATTTTTATCAAACACAAACACACTCTCTATACAAACATTATTTTTTGGGAAAGGGAATTTTTTGAAGGGGCAAAGACAAACTCAAACACACAAACACACAAACACATATATATATGGCAATGATATGAAAATTAATCTTTTCTTGATTAATGGGTGGCCCTGAAAAGGACCGTTGGGGCTAAGAAGTTATGTTGTTTAACTTCTAGTAGCAGTAGCGGCAGCCGCAGCAGGGCGGCCACGTTTAGCCACGGGTCTCACGGCTTTAAGACAAGCTCTCTTTCTGGTAAAAGAGAAGGCAAACTCATCGCAGTCTATCTTACAGCTGACTTCTCCGTCGGGTAGTTTCATGGACTGCAAGAGTTGTTGTTGTTGTTGTTGTCTTTGCTGTTGCTGCTGCTGCAGTCTTTGTCTCTCCTCCCATTCCGTTCTGTTCCTGATGATATCTTCCCTCATGACTTCTTCCACCAGATCATGAGCCATTTGTAGGAAGATCATTGTCTTTCTCTCAGGGTTGGTCTCCATCAAGTGATGCTTCACCCTCTGCATATTCACCATAGCGTCGTTCAGTTTGCTTATCTTGGCTGCTGCCATCTTCTTGAAGTGTTGTTGAGATCTTGACGAGTCAACGAGAGTGACTACACTAGCCAACGTGCCGCTTTATATGCTAGAAGCGCGGACGCGATGGAAAACATGGGGTTCAGATTGAGAGTGAGAAATGGATAGAGGTGGTGACTTCAGATCGATAGAAAGAGATAGATAGAACCTATTCATTTTGTTTTTTCAAATTCAATAAAAAAAACCACACAACACCATTTTTTTCTCAAAAAATCAACATTTTGTTAATGAACAAGAAGAAGCTTCTCTAACATAAAAATGCAAACTAACAATCAACAAGATATTAAACAGGAACGTATTTACAGGGTTGACAACGTTGGGAAGGTAAACTAAACTTCCACTTTTCTACATCTACATCATTCTGATGCACACTACGTTTCTGAGCTAAAGACAAGAGATAACCATAACGTTCACAAAACCATCGTTCTACTTTAGCATCGTTTCGAGCATAGTCTCTATCAAAACAAGTCACTAAATGTTCTAAGGAATATCGAGACTGCGTTGATGAAGAAAATGTACACAATATTGTCCACACACCATAGAATCCGATCCTTGTAATCGGGCATTATTGAATCGAGTAGAGATGGCATTTCTTCTCATAAAGTCGATGATGTCGTCTTCCAAAGGAGGTAATCCATAAGAATCAAAATATTCCACACCACCATTGTGATCGTTGGGAAAGTACAGGGCTACCCAATGGGTTCCTGGTCGATGACTATCGTCGGTATTGATGACATAGGCATGAACGTCTTTAGGTTTGCGATGAGGTAGTTCATCTTTAGCACTCACCACAGGATTCCAAGAAGAAGTGTAGGAACTGCGAGTCAACAGATAATGAAGTTCCCTGGTATCCATTTTTTCTGGTTTCACAGGAAATAATGAGTCATCAATTCACACTTGACTTTAAATTTGAATGGTTTTGTCAAGTAATTCCACGAATTCTCACGGCGGATAGTGTCTGTACTCTGTTGAATGAGAGCTTCGATGCGATGGATCTCCAGAGGAGTGAGTGGAGGTGAAAAAGAATCCTGCAAGTCTTTATACCATTGTCTCAACACCTTTTCTTCCGAGATCTGAGACCAAGCCTCTTCCAAATATTCGTCCAATTTTTCTTCGCCCGTCATCATCAAACATTGGTCGTGTTGTTTCTGACTGGGATGATCAATTTGACATCCATGACAATGTTCTCGGGTCAGGCTGTTAATTCTTTCAGTCAATTCCTTAGCATAACAGGAAACTAAATGTTTTTCTTGTTCAGGCCATCGAGAAATAAATCCAACAAACTGGGGAACATTATTGTTTTCTTCTTCTTTTTTAGGTTCTGGATGAATCAACCCGTCATCATCCGTGATAGTTTGTGACTGTTGTACTTCACAAAATCCCTCATCATTATCTATCTCCATAGGTTCTTCTTCTACGTGTTGCATCTTTTCTTCTTCTAATAGTCTAGAATCACTTCTCTCAAACTGTTGATCTCTAGAGTATTATCAAATTCTGCATACAAGACGACGTTCACTGTCTCGGGTAGAGGATTTGCAAACTGAAGTTCCACACGAAGTGGGCCTGATTTTATAGGGTGGAAATGTCCTTCGTTGCTGCCTTGGTCAGGAGTGAAATCAAATCCCACATCGCATACCCTCCTGCATAATCGTCGTACGAAATGCCGTGGCTGGTGTTGGTGCCTAACTGTCCTGTGGCTTCAAACAGGCTCAGGTAAGATCGCAAGTAATTTTTCTGGGCGTCGCCAAAGTTAGGTTCAAAAGGTCTGGTACACAACGTTTTGCCATCTCGACTGACTTCTATCTTTGAGACGTTGTATTGTTTAAACTCGAACGGATTCTGATTGTGGACTCCTTTGAGAGCTGCATTACTGACGATGTCAATCAGCAAACGTTTGGGGAGCTGTCCTTAGAAGACGTGATCTTCGACTTTGGATCGGAGTCCAGCGGCAATGATAAATGTTTTCACTTCCACTCGTCGCACAGGATACTTGGCAGTGGTTCTGCTCAACGTTTGACTGATGTCGTTGGCTACTTTTGGTAAGACTTCCACACGTCGCACGTAAAGTCTGGCTTCTTGGATGATGGTTTTCCACTCGTTAGCATGAGCCATCAAATGGAAAGCGGGACTACTGCGATTCAGTCTCAGGCGTACATCTACTCCGTTCAACAAATACTTGTATTGCAACCACATGTCCAAACGCAAACGATCCATCAATTCTAAACTGCGTCTGATTTTCTTTTGACACTCGTTAAATCCCACATTGTGCAGCTCTGCTGGAATTATAGTTTTTTCAACGGCTTGCGTCGCCGGCACTGACACCGCTGTGTCGTTGAACTTTTCCGAGGTGTCAGGTTTCCAGACCACCGAAGCATCCAGATGAGTGTTCTTGGCTTCTTTTCCGTACGTCAAGAGATTTTCCAAGTAAGCACGGTAAGGGTAAGTATCCAAACTTCTGCTGACCAGTTTGTTATTCAAGTACAAATCTACTTCGCTGAACAAAGAATGCATGAAATTATTGACGGGTGCCACTTGGGCATCGGCCCCAGGAAGGCTACTGTCCGCCGTTTTGATCACTTTGAGTGTCAGGTACAAGTAGAAGTTATTCAGATCAATGTAATCTTCGGTTTGTCCTTTGATTTCAAATTCGATAGGAGCTGATTCCGTCAAAGACGATACAGGATGAAATTCCACCCATTGGGATTCTTGCATTGTCATCATAGTGGGAGGCATGGTAAACATATCCAGTTCTGACTTGGTACATTCGCAAGAATCTCGGTGCATCATTTTCAATGGCTTTTAGTAATCAAACACGTCTAATTCTTTGACGGTTCTTCTTTTCTTATTCTTTTTTGGAACACCACTAAGTGTTTTATGAACTCTGAAAGGAATTTCGACGACGTCTCTTTCTACCTTGTCCTTGCTGTGAAGTGGAGGAAGAAGTAATGCCAGGGCCTGAAGCGTGAAGTGAATTTATAGGACTCTCTCGAAGACCCAAAGATCTTTGCCAGTGTGCATCAACACATTTTTGCCTGCTCTCATAAAGGCTTCTTTAGGATTTTGTTTGTCGATGAGGACATTTTGCAAAAATTCTTTTCCTTGCGTCAAAGCGGCATCTTTTAAGGCATGGAATCCTCGAGTCACCATCGGTTTAAAAATAGGGGCTACCGTCCGAAAAGCCGATTTTAACATATCTCCTAAACCATGTCCTCGTTGTCGAGCCACTCCTCGGTACACTGGATACATTTTTGGATATTACAATGCGTTGGAGAACCTTTTTCGAAAATGTAGTTTCACCGTGACTTTTCCTTTGTCAATGAATGGCACACTTTGTCCCAAATCTCCTTTTATACTAATGTTGACACTGTCAAAATACGATTTACTGACTGGAAGATAATGAGGGTGTACAAATTCACGGTGAACGTGAAACATGTTTCCACCTTCTTCGTACGCACCAGCAGCAGTATCCACTTTGAAAGGAATGACTCTCAGTAAGGGAGCAGCTGTGTGGCCCACCACGTTGTACTCTACCACATCGGAGTACACAAACATTAAATTCAGTCCAACGTTCAATTCGATAGGGTGCGAAAAGTATGTTCGAATTGTACGTTGCTTGCGACTTTTTTATTAGTATACTTTTTATTTCCACCCAAAATAGCATACAACCCAGGAGAAAATTCAATGGTCATGAATTTTCTGTCCTGCTCGGGTAAGTTTTTGTCTTTTTTGTCGTCAATGAGTTCCCCCTTCTCTTTGAAAAATTGCAAGATGAAACGGCGTGCCACATCATGGTAAGCGATTCGTACCCATTTTTGGGCACTGTTTAAGGCTTTGCCAAATTGGGATACGAAGATGGTGTCAATGGTGTCCACCAAATGTTTAGCACTAAAATAATAATACCCCTTAGGAATTCTCATGGTATAGCTCGCAAAGGGAGGAGTGGTCGTCATGAATACCTTTCTGGAATGCTCAAGGCCAGGTTTAATTTTCTCCAACTCATCATGCACTTCCTTGTTCAAGATTTCCATGATGAAAGTGTTTTGACCTTCGTCGATGTTTATGATTTGCGTAGGATGAATGATTTCTACCAAAGCCACTTCCCAATGAGCATCGTGATCTAATTGGATGGACTGAGGTAATTTGGCCGTGAAACAACATAAGGTGTTGTTGGGAAACACATCCATGGAACTGTCACTGGTTAAAGTTAAATAAAATTGGTCATTCATAGTAGGTCCAAAGTTTTGGCGTCCGAGGAGTCACTCGAGTTCAAATGATGTTCAAAGGGTTCCAAAAGAGGACTACTGTGGTGACTGGAAGAAGGTGAACTGACGTTGGTCGTACTACCGTGGTGTTGGCTGCTGTTGTTGTTGTGGTGACTGTTGTCCGACGTTGTAAATTTCAAAGAGGGACTGGGTAAAAGGTAACCGATGCAACTGCTGAGTAAAATGGTCCACAATTGTTTGTCCCCTTGTTGCAAACTCTAATTGGCAATAGCTGCTCCGATGACACAATACACTACAAAGATTTGGCAGAAAAAGACGATTTTATTTTCAGGCACACGTTCTCCGCACCACACCCAGAGCGGTTATTTTTGTAATTCTTGAAGAGAAGAACTCTGCGAAGGAGAAGAGGTCATGGTTGTGTTGAATGGCATGTTAGGTTACTTCTTCTTCTTCTTTTTATAGTCGACAACTTGGGAAGCGGCAATCCAAGAATCAAAACTAGGAGGATATCCTTTCCAACGTACTTTGACTTCTTCTACTCGACGTTTGCCTACTTTGCGTGTTCTTTGTTCGAGAATGCTTTCGATGTCGTACAAGGCGTCTTCTTTTTTGGTCACTCGTTGTAACTCAGGCAAGTAAAATGTTCCTTAGAGCACTTCACCGTGCATGTCTTCCAATTTATAGACGGGAGGATGGCGTCCACGCACGGGTGTAGTGACACGAAACAATTCGGTGGTCCAGTTGGGTAAATAACCTTTGTCAAAAGTGCGTTTGGTTTTTCCGATGCGAACCCAATCTCCCGTATTCAACTCCAGCAAGGTTTTTTTCTGGGGTGGTCTGCTCTGGGGTGTACCAAACAATCGATCAAACACGGTCACTTCATTTTCAGGGCTGACCTCTTCGGGGGCACATCCGATGCTTCGATGGTACGATTGATTGTACGCTTTGACCAAACGGGGTAACACGTCGATGTACTTGAGAGTGTGTTGATGTGTAAAATATTTCCACATGCGTTCTTTCAAAGTTCTTTGAAAACGTTCCACGATACTGGCTTTGGTTTCAGGATTTTCGGTAGTAAAAAAATGAATCTGTCTTTGTTTCAATTCTTTTTGAAAAGCTTGGTTTAGAAATTCGGTGCCTTTGTCAGTTTGCCATCGTAAAGTATGACGACCACTTTGTTTCAAGACCAATTTACTGCTTTTAGATATCAAAGGCACGACCCAAGCAAATTTGGAAAACACGTCGATGACACAAAACAAATATTTGTGACCACGATTGTAGGCTGCCAAATGAAAGACGTCGGCTAAATCGGCTTGCCATTGATGATCGATGCCCTCCACTTGGGTTGGACTTCTAGAAAATTTGCGTCGAATGGGTTTGTGTAACGTGTACGTCGATTGTTCTTGTAACCATCGTCGTACTTCTGGCAAACGTACACTTTTCAATTTACTTTTGGCAGCTCGATATAATTTTTGAACTCCTCCGTAACCAGCAGCATGGCCAGGATTGTAATAAATGGTAGCTAAAAGTTTCTCCATGATTCCTCAATAAGTCAACCACTGTTCGATGCTACTACTTTGAGTGTCGTGAGGTTTGGACGAAGCGGCTTGACGCGTTCGACGAGCCACAGGAGTGGGTAGTGAAGAAGGGGTAATGATGGTAGGTTTCTTCTTGGTGGTGTCTTTTTTCACTTCAGTCTTGCTGTTTTTCTTTTTTTCTTCTGCTGAAGAAGGAGTGGACATCTTCTTTTTAACCCAAGCTTTCATGGCTTCTCGATGAGGGGTAGGAGAGGGTGTCAACAAGGAAGCTGCAATTTGACTTGGTATGCCAGCAGACGGAGTTTGAAACACTTCTCGGGGCTCGCCTTCTTCTGGCATTCCCGTGGCGGTGTCTGTTTTAGTGGTGACTTTAGGTTCACTTTTCATCAGGGTTTTGAAATCTCTCAGAGTGGGTGGAGCTGTTTCGTCTACAGCTTTTTGGTGAAAGAGTTGCAGACGTTGTAAGAGTTGACCGTACCGTTGCGATTTTTCTGTTTCTGACAAATCGCTTCGTTCCATCAGGGCTTGTAATTCTTGTTGTAACTGTGACATCTCGTTGAGATTAGGATTGGGTGGTAAATGAGGTATCCGTTGTTCGTTCCAACGATGAAATTCCATCCATCGTTTGTAAGGCACTAAAGTCAGTTTTCGTCCTTCCATTTCATCCAAAGGCACAAAAATGTGTGGTCTTTCCTGTGAAGGTGTCCTTTTTATCTTCTTTTTTTTTATCGCATGACACCTCCTAAAAGTAGTCCAGCAATCGTTCCTAACAAAGGAGCCGCTATTTTTAACAACGGTCCTATCAGCATGGGTAGAAATCCTCCTCGTTGCACCAACATTTTTTTTCTTTTGCTGGAGAGGTATTTTCTTTTTCACCATTTGACGAAGAACGTTCCGATGCTTGCCTAATTTTTGTTTCTGTATCTTGGACAAAGGTACCGTTCCTTTCAAGACGTTCAAACAACATTCACACACGGTATCGATGATTTCTTTTGGGGCTGTTTGAATGAGTTGTTTTCGCATGGGAGGATTGGATTTGGTCAGGACAGACAAGACGTCCCAATGTTTCGCCAGACGAGGTGGAAGTCCTTTTTTGCTTTTCTTCTTTTTTTTGGTGGTGGTGGTGGTGTGCACGTTTGGGAGCCATCTTAGAGGTGAGGAGTAAGTCTGAAGTCTTTGGCAGGTCACCCTTCTATTTTATACTGGAACACGTCTCCACTGATTGTCTGCACGACGTACCATCTTCATGACAGGCCTCACTCGACGTTGAGGTGTTTTCAATGGACTAAATCGTCTCAATTCTTCTTTGGATAAATCAACTAAACTTTGTAACATGCCGGTTCTCTCTTGGACTTTGGTTTTAGGGGACGGTACTTTGTTCGCGGCTGCTGCCATGGCCAGATCAGCCGAAGTGGAGGGTCCCGAAGTGGTGACTTTCGAAATGGGTTTCCATTTTTGCATCAAATTAGGAAACACTTGTCTTAAGTCTGGTTTGGCAGGCATCATCATCATGAAGGGAGGTGAAGAAGATGAAGAAGTGGACGCACTGCTGGCTGTTGTGGTGGTGTCTTGCGGGTGTACGTTTGCATCCTGGCAGCAGTACCTCTCTTGCGGGTGCTAGTGGTGGTGGGTGTTTTCTTCTTCTTGGCAGAAATTTTCTTTTTCTTGGGGGCTTTCTTCTTTTTAGGGCTTTTCTTTTTTGTGGCTTTCTTTTTGGGGCTTTTCTTCTTTTTTGGTGTTTTGGGGTTTTTGGCTTGGGCATTAGGATCCCATTTCAAAAGGGAACGAATCATAACCCCTCCTAAAGAACCGCTCCCTCCAGGGGTTAAAATGATTTGTTTTTTAGTCCGTGGATCGATTCTAGGATCAGCTAGTTGTGACAACGCCCCTTTATGTTTTTGAAAAAAAACGTTGAGTTTGATGAGGGATGTGAATGATGCTTTGCAGTAATTGACGTGCCATCAAAGTAAACCATCGTAACACTTCTTTAAGACTAGCTTCTAACAAATGAGCACGGACTTGTGCATTTTTTTTCGCGACTGATGCCATACAAGGCACGAATCAATTTAGCCGAAGGATGAGCTTCAAAGGAAGTCATCTCGAAGACTGTGAGACAGAAATGACGTAGTGGATGTTTTTAAAGTTTGTTTTTTTTTTCAGAGAGTGGATGAAGGGGACGTGTAAATGACGGGGCCTCCTTCTTGACACCAATGGTGAAACAATTGGGCACGAAATCTCAAATAGTCGGGAGTGGTCGGTTTTAAGTCAATGAGTAAATACGCATGAGGTGTTTGAGTGGCATCGTTGTACGCATAATTCAACCAAGGAGTGCCTAACTGTTTGGCTAACACTTGCACTTGAGATTTGTCTCTGGGGCTTTTAAATAACACCACGTAATGAGCGTTGAGACTGATGGTCCGATGGGCTTTACTTTGTTGAAATAAATTTTGAGTAATGTAAATGATACAGGCATTTCGATGGTGTCCTTTTCGTGTAAACCAAAGTTTAATTTCTTCTTCGTCTTCTCCTAACATGTCGTCGAAGATGACCAGATGTGTTTGACTCACATCAGACATGATCCCATCGTCTTCGCGAGGAATGCCTTCCACAAACGAAATGGCTTCTCCTTGACTTTCTTTCAATAAAGTGTAAGACGGTTGCCACTCTTTGTAACACCACACGATGCGTTGAGGTGGACGATCGAACAGATGAGATTTGTGTTCGATCAAACGTTTGACAAATTCGGTTTTGCCTGAACCACTGGGTCCAGCAATCAACATGTTAAATGGATGGCGCAGATACAAAGCGTTCCAACTAGGGCGATCTAACTTTTCGTCGATCACTTTGACCACAGAGGAAGCAGAAGAGGCAGACGAGGCAGAAGAAGATGTAGCCATGACTGAGGGAGGAAGATTTTTGAGAAGAAGACAAAAGACCCAAGACATTTTATACGTTTCATACACGTTTATTTTATTTTATATTTTTTTTTCAAAAACAAACAACACAACAAAAACATTTTTTACAAGTCACGAAGAACAAAAATGCAGACCGCAAAAATGGTCACGCACAAGATTAAGGCTACCACTAAAAGAATTAAAGTTCTGTACAAACAAGTCAATGTACAACAAGAACAAAACACTGTCCTAGGAATGGAAGGCACAGGCACTGGTGGTAGTATTCTTCTGCTCGTCTTTGTTCTGGTGGTGGTAGAAGAATGAAATGTCTCTGACGGAAAGGAGGGGGTGTGTTCTTGTGGTGTTTCCATGTGGACGACGACGACGGTGTGGTCTTTCTCTGCTGTGTCAGGTTCTTCCAGGATTGTTTCTAAGGTCATTTTTTTTTACTTAGGTTCCCATTTCACTTCTTTGGGTCTTGGAAACTTAGTGACGTGCCAGATCTTTGGCAAACTGGGGTACTTCTTGTAGCCAAACATCGAAACCAATTTTTCTCCAGTCACGTACATCTTTCCAATTGTAAAGTTGTTGATGCAACCAACTAACAAGGCACACTTCTTGAAACGTAGGAAGGGTAGATAAAGTTTGACTAATGTCTTCTTCACACGGAGGTACCCCACTCGTCTTCATCACCACTCTCAACACTTTGAGTACAATTTGTCTTTCGTGTACCGATAAAGCATGAATGGTCATGTTTTTGTTTTTGATGGTTCATCAAAATAGTCCAAAACAACCACGGGTCCTCCAAAATAATCCAAGATAAACACTGGTCCTCAAAAATACTCCACAACGAATGTCCTGGAAAACGAAATCCAAGAAAGGTAGTGACTAAGACACACACCACATAGCGTCCAAAATTCAATGGAAACAGTTCTTGTATCAAGTTTTTATAATCCTCTAAGGTCTGAACACGATCGTTGACTTCCTTCCACGGAATACGTTTCACAAGTGAAGACCACAGATCAGGCATGGTGGGTTTTTATAGGGTGAGATTCCCAAGGTGGGTATCTTTTGTGGTGGATTTTTATATCCAGGTTCTTTTATGATAGACTATTCCCGGGATTCTACAATGAAAGGTTTTCTCCAGAATCTTTCTTCTGACAGTTTGGAAGTAAACATACCTTAAAAATCGAGAAATGACTTTGAGTTTGCGTTTCACTTGTATCTTGACAAACTCTCGGTAAATGCGTACTCGCACCTCCAAAGGCAAACCACGAATGTACTCTGGTAAAGTTTCCGACTTGGAAAGAAGTAACTCTCTTTTGTGTTCTTCACGATAGCGGTGATAGTTTCTCTCCAGAATCAGGCTTCTGATACGGTGAAAGTAGCAATAGTTGAAAAATCGAGGAATGATTTTGAGTTTGCGTTTCTCTTGGATCTGGACCAACTCTTTGTAAATGCGTACTCGCAGCTTCGAAGGCAAGTCACGAATGCGGTCTTCTAAACTAGTCTTCTTGGTGACAAAACAGTCACACTTTAGCCAAATGGAATCGGTGGGTAAAGGTTGTCCAAGATGTTCAGTGAGGATCGTACTACACAACCTCACTTGACGTAAAGGCGTTTCGTCTTGAGGTGACACTTCTTGTAAACGTTTTTGGTATTTTTGTCTGTTGGTTGTTTCCTCCACTTCGTTCCATCGAATTCTATGGATCACTGACACATGGTAGGTGGTGCCATCCAATTCCTTACAAGCCCAATTTCCATTTCTATCAATGTCTGACCATTTGAACAACTTGGTACTAATCAGTATTCTTACAGCATTCAGATACCAATGGCTAAATTGTCTGTGTCGTAAAGGATGTAACTGTTCTTTACGTTTCACTTGTATCTGAACCCATTTTTGGTAAATGCGTTCTCGCAGCTCCAAAGTTAAACCACGAATGCGGTCTTCTAAGCTAGGTATATACTGGTAAATGCGTTCTCGCAGCTCCAAAGGTAAACCACGAATGTATTCTTGTAAAGTATCATCCGACATGTTACTTCTTCTTGTCATCTGGCTCATCGTACCCGTACTCTTCTAAGGCCACTAAAGGTAAGAACTGACAGTGCGGAGACCATCTGGCATGTTCAATGTATGCTAAGTCGGTAGGCTCCCATTGGTGAAGTCTCACACCGCAACTGAAACACTGAACTTTATCTCCTTCTCCCAAGTAGATAAATCCAGATCTGGCTAAAGCTTTGGCAGTAGTTGCTTGTAGTAGATATTTAGGCCACTTGTCTTGGAACGTCTTTAGTCGCTTTTCAAACTTGGAATAACCAGGCAGAGCCACAGGTATCGTCAATTCTTTACTCCTGTAGGTATGACAATTATGTGTACGATTAATAAAGAATAAAGGTGTTCCTGCATCGTAAAAGGGACGGTGAGGTGCTGCATCGACGATGTCCAAGCGTACTGCATGCGTCTGATCGTGTGAATCGCTGCTGTCAACGCGTACGGAATCCGTCTCGTCGCATGGCACCGCATCGCACTCCAAGTCGTGATGGCACTTGGAGTTCACACTAGATTTCTCCCTTGGTGGGTGGGTGGCATGAGTATTCTTATTCATCTTTGGTGGGAGGATGACAAAAGCACTCATCTTTTTTTCTTCTTGCTCGGTCAACGTTGAAAGTCAGAATGAATGGTTAGTCTTGGAAGTGGTTCCTTTTTTATACCTGTCGACTGTACCATCCGCAAAGTACTGTAATGTAATCGGTGGAAACGCCAAAGAGAGGTAAGCACAGTTTGGAACCCATCTGACATGTTCCAGGATAACTGAATTTTTAGGGTCCATGCGAATGGTAACACCACAAATGAAACATTGCACTTTGTTTCCCTGTCCAAAGTAGACAAATCCTGCTCTGACTAAAGAGTTGGAAGTAGGTAATCCATTCCATTTAGGCCATTTTTTAAATGTGTTCAATCGACTGGCACAATCACAATAGTCAGGCAAGATCACGGGAAATTTGTATTCTTTCAACTTGAGGTCTGCAGTGGGTTCATCACACGGTGTTGAAGTCCTGGTGTTGGCTTTTCTGTTCAAGGGGCCCCTTTTTTATACTGCAGATCGGCGTGTCCGTAAGGCAAAGTGGTGTGGTCTGGAAGTCTCACTCGTTTCTGGTACACGATTTGGTACACTTTTTGTAAAGGACGAGTGACAATTTGGTGATTAGGTAACCGTACGATCTTGTGAGGTTCTAACGTGTGCACTCGAAAGTCTTCCACTTGTCCAGACAGCAAAGCATTTTTCAAAACCTCAAAATTGACCACTCAGCTGGTTCGATTGTTTAGGGTCAATCCTTTGACTTTGCATTGGGTGTGAAATTGTCCTTCTTGGTCTCGGTATCGGTAGCCGTAATTTTTAGGGCCACCGCTGGCAAAACTCAGGATGGTGTCTTGAGGGTGGTCGTCTGTCCAGGCTCCTAAACGATCTCCTTGGATGGTAGGGTGTGGGCAACCGGGTCAATGGATGTACATGTAACTGTCGGTGTCAAAGTACAGGACACGATCTCCCAAGACTTCTAAAGCTTCGTCGTACAACTTCAAACGAGCATGGGCTGTCACGTAGGGGGCAATGACCACGTTGCTAAACTTGTCAGGTTTTACAAACTTGGGTTCTTCTTCGAAATTGACTAAGATCAAATCATCACGGACGATTTCGACGTGTTTGACTAGTACACTTTTGTCGTCCACCAGTTGAAAGTAGCGATAAGGGTCGGTCACGTATTCCGTCTTGGTTAAGATGGGTCGTTGGGCCATTTTTCCCCACAAACAATTGAGCATGACTTTGGCAAACGATCTTTTTCCTTCGTTCTTTTCCACGTCTTCCAAAGTGATGCCTTCGATGTCACGGTACTCTTCTTTGAATCGAACTTGGTCTTCGGTAGTCTTGCATTACGAAGGATAGCCGCTGGCTTCTTGTTTCAGTTTTAAAAATTGGTTGACGTACCCCGAGAAAATGCCTGGATGATTCGTGGCGTCTCCCTTTTGGTATTGTGATGTGGTTGGAAAGTGCCAGATTTCGTACACTTTCAACAAACGGTATCCTCGATCCAGAGCTCGAAACAATTCGGCGCTGACCCACGTTCCTGTCAAAGCGCGTTCTTCCTCCGTGTGGTGACAGGGGTGATCTTGGTTGCATGTTTCGGCACACGTACGGCATAAAGGAAACATCAGTTTTCCTTGGTAATGGTGAGGTAAGATGGGGTGGTACAAGTCGGTCGGAGGTAAGACTTTACATTTGATCAATCCTTCGTATTGACGAATGTGTTGCACGTCGATGTATTCTGTCAAAATTTCTGGGTGTCCGGTTGGAAATCGTTTGTATTTACACACCCAATGATACAAAGAACACACGTCGATGTATTTGATTTCTTCTCCTTTGGATTCGTCTACGTTGTACAGCAAGCGAGTGGCATTGGTTCGTCCTCCAAATAAACTGTGGCGCGGATCCAAAGGTTCGATGTCGGCCACGTCGTAACTTTCGGCGATGCTCTTAAATTCAGGATCGGTTTTCAAACGTCGATCGTAGTCGTGCTCCCACATTTCAACCACTTGATATCCTTGACTTTCTAACTTGAGTCGTCGTTGGTAAGTGCGTTCGTACAACTGTTCCATGGTAGAGTCTGAATAAGGACTTTTCAGGTCTCGATCAGGATAACAGGTAGGACATCCGTGAAACAAGCAACCCTGAAATTCGTACACCGTGTGCGGGTTTTCTAAATCCCAACCATCCACGGAATAAGATCCAATCTTCTTTTCTCCTCCTCCGTTTCTGGCATGCTGTATCCATTTGTCTTCTTTTTGGCACAAGTAATGGAGCCAACGTAAAGCTTTGGCCGAATATTGACGACTGGCAAAGAGAGACGTGTTGGAGTTGATGATGGCTAGTTCGTTCTCGGGCATGAAATTTTGGGTGTACACTAAGGAACAGGCGTTGGGTAGGGTGCACGCATCTTTCAAAGGATCGACGTCTCCGTGATCTAGAAATAACTCTCGAAACTTTCCACAGCAACGCCGTAAAATGTCCACATCGGATCGACAGTACTTCAACATTTCCTCTTGGAAGTCAAACGGTTCTGACTGGTGAACGCGGTACCAAGCGTGAAAGGCTTCTCGCTGTTCGGGGCGCATTCCGTCGGTGTCGTAATCATGGAGGTCAGGCAAATGAGGTAGGACGGCATGTTGATTAGCTTCCGTGTTGAAGAAGTGAGGAAAATAGCCTTTGGCCATTTCTGTCATGCCAAATGTTTTTGGCATTCGACTCAAAGGCATGGCCAAATAACTCATGGAATCTTTGAATTTGACTTGACCCACTTTCATGTAGATGAGCTTGTTTCCGTTCATGGTGACTTCAGGGCGTTCGGTACCTTGTTGCGAATAATATCTTAACAAAAAATGTCCATCGTATCCCGAGAAATTGTGAGCTATGACGGTCGCATAGCGATGACAGTCTCCGTAACGTTGAATGTCCTCTTCGCTCCAAGTGTTGTCGGTGGGGTCTAAAATCCATTCAGCAAACTCGGACAAAGTGTTAGGGCCGCGAAAGATTTTTTCACGTCCTCCTGGAATCCGACTACAATGAGGACAGTGAAAATGGATCGTTTCTGGAATGCACTTCTCACAAGCCCGATGAGCCACGCAAAAATTGGGAATGTGAATGCCTGTTTCTTGCATGCATTCAAAATCAAAAAAGATGAAATCCACTTTGTTCTTGTTCTTCTTTAATTCTTTCTTCTCTGTCTTGTCGTACTTTTGAATAAAACATTGATGATCAAAGTTCACCATCTGGTAACAAATAGGACATCTTTTCTTTCCAGCACAAATGTGTGCCTTGGGGTTGTTGGTTCGAATCTGCTGTCCACACGTGGAGCACAATTTCAATAAGTCGCAAGCACATTTTTGTTGGTGTCCGTGTGTCTTGCGATGCTGTTGGTAACAAGAGGGACTGACAAAAGTGCGTCGACACGTCTCACAATGGACGTGGTGTTGTTCAGGAAGGCATGGTTTGTCCGCTAAACAGCCCCGACATCTCTCTCCGCAATGAATGTGTTGCTCCCGATTGTTAAATCCTTTGTCACATTTCTCGCAGTAGTAAGAGTGTCCCAAAAATCCGGTGATAGTGGTGATGGCATCGAAATGTTCTTGGTGGTAATACACGTGAATGTATTTTCCTTCGGGGAAATCGGGGCCTCGAAACAGCAGAGCTCCGCGCACTTCTTGAGGGTGTACTTTCAAGGTGTAGTGAGGAGCCAAGACGTCTTGAAGTTGTTGCATTTGAGAAATGCCACACACGGTCTCTTTGGGGATACCAGCTTGTCGTAACAGGAGTTCTGCTTCTTTTCGTTGTTGGACTCTGTTCGATCGTCGAATGTTATTCCAGGCTCTTTTCCATTCTTTGCTCTCGTTCTCGTTGGCATACGTTCGCCCCACCACGATGACTCGAGCCAAACACATCTGGTCTTGTAAATTGTTGATTTGGACGACACTGAATTTGGTAGTGCGAAGGTCGTCCACCAGTAACACTTTCCTACTTCGTCATCTCCCTCGAGGAGGAGCAACGTGAGTCATGTAAAGTGTAGCCTTTATATCCGTGATGGTAAACTTGTCGTTAGATTGTTGAACGTGTTCGATTTTGGACATGACTTTGTCTGGTGTTAATTCTGCCGGGGTGCTGAACTCGATCCAGACAGGGGACTTCAAATTGTCGTGATGGATGGCCAGTCTCAATCGATCGTCTTCTTTGGCTCCACATTGTCGTTTCAAGTTCTGTAACACAGATCCCCACAAATCGCTAATGAACCCCACCGCTTTCTCGGGAGGCACTTCAGACTTGAAGTCTTTGAAGTGAACCGTGTGAGTGTAGGCTGTGGTTTTAAATTTTCGAGAGGTTATTTTTTGCGTCTCTCGAATCCGATAGTAATTTTCGGGAGCTACGGTAGTAGGTCTTTTTTGGTCAGAGATGTTGGTGATGGTGGTGGCTTTTTGGGGTTGGGTTTTGGGTGGGTTAGAAGGTGGTAAGGTTTCAGGTTCACTCATCTCTTCTTCGAAGTCGCTAGCATGGACTTGAGCTAGCAGTTCAGCCAGCGGTGTTTCAGGCGGCACGGAAAATCTTTGTCGTCGTGGCCTCTTTGTTTCTTCTTCTGTTTTCTCATAGATTGGGCGTGATCTTTTCATCTTGAAATCTGATTTGAAACTGATTCAGTTTCACACAGGAGACTATATATAGAGAGACCTTCTTACCTTCAGAATCAGTCTTTGTGATTGAACTTTCAAACAGTAAAGATGGAAGAGTCAAGAAGACAGATTGCTTTTTTGGTCAGAGATTTGCAGACAGTCCTTACAAAGTATACTGCCAGTAAGAGTAAGGACTACTCCTCCTCTACCTCTCGAGATAAAAGTCAAGATACTTGTTATATCTGCCAAGAGAAAGGACATTGGGCTCCAGAATGTCCACAACGTCAAAACCAAAATAGAGATAAAGAGAAAGATACCTGTTATCATTGTAAAGGAAAAGGACATTGGTCTTCGGAGTGCTCTCAGAAACAAGCAGAAAATCTACCAGAGAGGGAGGAAGCCGAAGGATCTTCAAACTTAGAAGAAGAAGAAGAACATATCGTCAAAAAAAGCAAGAAAGCTAGACGACTGGAAGACAGTGAGGAAGAAAAAGAACCGTTGATTCCTGTGAAGAAATTCAAGAAGAACAAGAGACAGCAGACAGTGAACAATGAACTTTTTTTTTGGAGTGTGGTGTGATGTTCATTGTAAAAAAAAATGAGAATAGAACAGAATGCAAAAAAAAGTAAGTGTCTTTGTGTTGTTATTTTAGAGTATGGATGCACGCACGCACGCACTCTTACACAAAAAAAAGGAATGGGATTTAAAGTTTTACTTGATTTTTTGGGCAATTTGATTTCTTTTCTAGAGATCTGGGTGGTCCTGAAAAGGACCGTTTGGGGTGTTTGTTTGTTTGTTTTGTTAAAACAAACTTATGGAGTTGACATGATCAACTTCAATTGTCGTAATCCTTTTCCACGACCCAGTCCAATTCCTCCTGCTCCTGCTGCTTTGGTGGTAGTAGTAGTGACTGGTGGTGGTGGTGGTAGCATCTCAGTAGAAGTAGTGATGGGTTTCGTTTGTTTAGCCCGTGATGGTCTTTTTCTCTTAGGCTGAGTTAAAGAATATTGATACAGGTTTCTCAAATGCTTTAACTCTGATAAAATGTCTTGGAGAAGACTCACCGTTTTATCTTCCTGACTCTCTTCTTGCGGTTCTTCACTCTTCTCCTCTTCTAACTTTCTTAGGTCTTCTTCTTGTTTTCTTCTTTTTTCCTCTTCTTGTTGAAGAAACACTTCTTCCGCTTCTCTCTGTCGACGTAAAAAATTTCCAATTCTTCTTGTTGCTTCTTTTTAAAATCGTCCATGACAGGTAGCGAAGAGGCTGGTACGGCAGCAGTCGTAGTGATTTCAGGCTCAAATTCTTGAGACAGATAATCTAAATTAAAATCTTCCGGTTGGAAGTTCAACACACCATTCGTTGCAGGCTCACCCCAATACATACTGGTCGTCTTGGTAGTCTCCATTTAGGCTGTCCAAAAAGTAAAAACCCTACGAACGCTGTGATGCCTTTATACCCCAAATGACGTCACACCCCTACTCTCTTTCCATTGGAAGAAAAACCGACCCGCTTGTAACGCGTGTTTGGATTGGTAGTTGATTTCGATGCATTTCAATCCGATCGTAGAGTATATATACGACCGATTGTCTCGCAGAGCTTCACCGGTTTTCTCCAAGATCACTCCAGAAGAAAAACAAAATGTGGACAAGTGTGGAATCATCGACTATCATCTCGGGGATGTTGTTTAACCCAGCATTCCCCATGTATGTCAAAGCTTCATGGGCCATCACCAAGATCACAGAGACCGCCATCTGGAAACGTTGCATCTATATTGAACGACAAGGATGTTTAAAGCGTGTCTTGATGTACGGTCCGGAAGTTCGTAGAAGTCTCCGAAAAAAGAAGACAACCCTCCAGGAGATGTGTATGTTAAACCAAAGAAAAAAAAACAACGGCCCTTTTCAGGGCCACCCATTTTTCAAGAAAAGATTAATTTTTCCATGATTGCTCTACTTTCTCTCTCTCTCTCTCTCCCTTTGTTTCCTTTTCCCGTTCCTTTCCCGTTTGACCCCCAAGTGCCACAATGCGTAATTCCCGTTTGTACCCCAAGTGCCACCCGCCATGCTAAATTCCCGTTTGTACCCCAAGTGCCCCACAATGCTAAATTCCCGTTTGTACCCCAAGTGCCCCACAATGCTAAATTCCCGTTTGTACCCAGAGTGCCACCTCTGACCCAGTTACCCACATACAACTACTACCCTTGGTATGTCGGAATCCCCGCAAGATCGACATTTTTGTGGTGTCCCGAATTTTTCCTTCTTTAATATCATCATTTTTTTTTCTCCAGTAAACCGAAACCCCTCAACTCCGAAATCCGAAACAAATTTCGATCCCAAATTTAAATTTTACACCCCAAAAAAAACGAAACTCATTTCAAACTAGGGAATGTATTTTAGCTGACTTTCTTTTTCCATCCGTACACTGAGACGCAGGTGTTATTCTTTGACTTGAAACATATCGTCATGACGAATCAAATCATTAGAAATTGTTGATGCATATGACCTTCAAAGGAGCGAAATATGTTTGTATTGTATGTCATAGATTTTTAAGGCTATTGATACATTAAAGTGGCGCATAAATTTATTAGTAAAGTACAACTGCGGATTGTACTAGATGATTAATGCTGTAATTTATCGTCACCATGTGACTCACGGTATCCTAATTCTGTAGCAGGTATTTTTTTTTTTTTTTTTTTTTTTTGACTCTAGAAGGATTCTTTTATCGTTATTATTTTATTAGTCGGTTTCTCGTTAGGATCCACCTGTTGCTTTTGTTCAGATTTTTTTGGTACTATTATTTCTTGTTGTAAATCATTTTCACATGAAAGAACCTTGCATTATGGCTTTGAAAAGGTTTCTTTAAAATCGACACAAAGGGACTGGCAATTAATCTTCTTGTATTATTCAACTCTCATATAAACATCGTTATGATCAGTTTTAAAATGACATATTCTTTGTAGAAATGACACACTTTGCCAGTCTTTATTTAATATGATACTCCTCAGAACAAGATTTATTGAATCCGATTCGACTTAATATATCATGAAATGTCTAGAGAAGCAGCTATGCAAAATTATCACACAGATGAGTCTTTCTCTCTTTTTGTTCTAATCGTGTACAGATTTTCCAGTTAAAACCGATCTTACACAATCCATTATATTTCGGAAATCATACCTGAGCTTTCTTAGAAAGATTTCGAAGCCCTATGCGACTCCTGCGTTTCTAATTCTTCATGGATTTGCAGGCAAGTATTCGAAATTAGCCAACCATTCGTTATTCTTGATTTTATTATTTTATAATCAATCAATCAATTTATTATTGACGAATTACATTCCTAGGGAGTTTTCTAATTATGTGATAATTGGTGAGGAAATTTCTCAGACATCACAAAACCAAGTGTTGACACAACTGACTTGGCGATTGCCTTTTTTTCTTGGTTAGATCTGCATTTGCTTCAAGCACAGTTTGAGTATGTAAGGGTACTTATACATTCCACGTACCCCCCCCCCCCCCCGCTCCTCCCATGCAAATTTTAAACTCTAAACAGCACTTTTGTCCTCACACTATGAAAATCCACATCCAAGGTCCTATTTTTGTAATTCCGTCTTGAAAAAGAGTTCTATGCAATTTAAAAATTTCCTTCCTTTTTGCCTCATAGGCACAATGTGAAGCTACCGTTCAAAAAGGCTATTTTTGCGAAAATTATACGCCGTATCACGGATGATTTGTTGCGATTGTGATACACATCGTTACATTTTCCAAACACATTATATTATCTCTAACAACAACATAGTTCCCGTATCAGCCTGTGACGTACACAATTATCCTCGAGGGATATTAGTTTCGTAGCACACATAGGAAAAGAAAAGAAAATTCGTCGGTGCAATTAGATGTCTTTGCGCTTAAAAATCTGTCGCAAAAGATTAGCATATGAAACATCACCATTACTTCTCTTAGTTTAAACTTCAATGAAGTTAAATATTTGAGAGATTCTACCACTAGCTGTCCGTGTGTCTGTTTATTGAAATATCAATTTATTATTTCACTCATTTTATACATACAGATCGTGATAGAATGCATACGTACAACGTGTGTTGCCATCTCATTTTAATTTCTAGTTATTGGGTAGATTCCATTTCTCACAGCAACAGTTTTTAATGCGCTTTTTCCAAATTCTTTTGAATATAATAAAAATATGGTTTACTCATCAACGCAATATATTATTCTTGAGGAAAAAAGAAAAAAAAGAAAGAAAAAAAAAACAAACACCGGAATTGTTATTTTTTGTTGAGGTGATCTTGAAATATCACGATATTTGCAAATTTCGAGACATTTGCAGTCTTTGGAGAAATGCAATTCTAGGGCGATAAAGACTTAGCTCAACCACAAGCATATACTCGAAGACCTTAGAAAATAAGGAAATTATTTTATTAATCTTAGCCAAGATGATGACAGAAAATTCTTCCCACTGTCATCCTCGTATAAGCGTAATTCTAGAGAGTCAGACATAGATGTGGATCTCGAATATATGGCTAATAAAGTCATGGCAGTACAAAAATGACAATTCTACAATTTTCTGTAAGACCAGCCTCACCACCACCACCACCCCTGTCTGAATCGGAAAAAATATTCTAATTACACAAATATTTTAAAATTGTACAGACTTGTCGCTGTCATTCAAAATTCGAGCCCAACCCAGTTGACCTATCGAATACGCTCCGCCCACACTTATAAGTACTAACCACGACTGTATCATGCGCAACTTCGAGGTCAATCCTACTGATCATACCTCGAATGTATGATCCTAGCTTTCATTATCTGCCGTTCGGACCACCTCAGTTATTTACAAAACAAGGATTGGGCAAGAAGTGGAGAATGCATTGAACTATTTTTTAATTCGCAACTTCTCGGTGAATCCGACGGTGAATAGATTTAGCTGGAGCCCGGCCTAAATCGGCCAGCCAATATCACAGGCTGGTAACTAGTAAAATCTGTGTCTCCCAGTTAGTTAGTCGTGTAGCGGAATGGGTAGTAGAGAGCATACGAAGCAGAGAATCAGACTAATGGGTGTGGTGTACAGAGATTCAGTACTTTCACTAAGATGGAGGATGTTAGTTCTCTGAAGTCTCAAGATCACTGGAAGTATGACACAGTTGTCAGTTAGTCAATCCAGTATTAGACATATCAGAGGTGATCAGAATAGACTGCGGTTTCACCTTAAATATATATATATATATATATATATATATATATATATATATATATATATATATATATATATATTGTGTGTGTTTGTGTGTGTGACCTGTCATCATGTGTACCGACAGACGCGAGGCTGGATAAATAGCCTTTCTAATCTTAAAACATATATCCACATATCTGTCCATCGATTGATACATTTGTTAATAGAGGGATAAAACGAGAGTACAGGGTATACATACGTAACAAAATCCATGACAATAATGTGATACGATTATTTTTACTACGTAAGGTCATTATTATTGTGCTCACACATCTGAAGCAGTCCAGCTCGGATCCAAAGGGGAGGGGACACCGTGTTCCATGTTCTCTAAACCATGGATAAACACAAAATTGCAAAGGGGCAAATAAAAATAGTAGAAAATACTCAAGGCACTATGATGTTGTTTTTGTAATAAACAAAAACGAGATTATCTAATTTGTTTTGGTTTTGCCATCTTAACTTCGTTGTCTACTCTGTACGACAATCTCCGTAGATGAATAACTCATTAAATGATTGTTTGTATACATGGTTTACTCAAACAGAACTGGACTTTGGACTTTTCCTTTCGGATCTTGCTTCTCATTCAATTTCGATCTTCAATTAATTATCTACCGGTATCTTATATAATGATTTATATTCTTCTCTGAAATACTTTTCTTTTCAAACTAATAGTTCTATGATTTAGTGCTAACTATGTATTTGTAACCTTGAAAATGTGTTACACTACCGGCCGTCAGAGACTTTGCACTCAAACTTAGCAGACAATTAACAAACCTTGAAAATTTCAATCTACTTTTTTAATTGAAATGAAATGCCATGTGAAAAGTTTGATCCCCATTGGCGATGTTGGTGATTGCTAGCGCCAATATAAAGGTGGAGTTTAATGTTACAAGTTATTTCCTAATTACATTTATTCGTGTAACGGACGTGAACAAAATAACAATTTATGGCGGATTTGTCTAGTTTTCTCGAAAGTATAAAAACACGATTACAAATACCAGCCCTGAGGTTGTACAAGACACAAGATTTAGAGAACACAACCCTGAAAACTCGGGAAACCCGTGATCCCGCGCTCAAGGTGCAACACTATTTATGTGGCAGTTTTCATAACCAGTCATTCTTTGAAAAGGGACTTGCGTGAAAATTAAATAATGACTGTGATATTTACACATTTTTAAGGACTCGTAAGTTTTATTGGCGAGAGGTATGTTTCAATGTTACCAGGCCCTATGTAGTTGAATAATGAAATCAAAATGTAGAAAACAGAATTAAGAAAACATAGACCACATTAGGTTTCTTTTAAAATATGTTATTTGCTTTTAAAATTCATTCGGAAAAGAAAAAATGTCAATAAAAACGCAAATTTGCAACTTAATTATTTTCTTGTGTCAGAATATTTTTTTTCGAAAAACTAACGTATATTAATCTTTGTTTATCTTTCAACAAATATGTTTTTGCTGTAATGGTTTTGACATTTATTTGTGAATTTGTTTGACATATGCTTTTATCAACTTCATATGTTTCTCCAGATAATTTTTCTTTGGATAAGGAATGAAAACGTTACCTCGTAATATGTTATAATTCATACCGACTATATGTGTAATATTAGAAGTATGATGTGATTATGATAATAAGTCATTGTATACTCTAGACAAACAAAAATCAAGCAAATATATGATATAAACGAGATGTAAACGTGAGTATCGTCTCAATAACAACCACGCAACGATGTGTAGCCATGTTTATCTTGTCGGAGCCAGCGGTTGTCAACTTGGCGATTGTGGGCTGAGTTATCGATAGAATAATTAATATTTTTTTTTAGTTATTAAAGCTCAAATTTAGTAAAGATTGTTTATAGTTATTAAAGCTCAAATTTTGTAAAGATTGTTTATAGTTATTAAAGCTCAAATTTAGTAAAGATTACCTTTTCGTTCCGAGAATGAACGTTAGTAGTAGGGGGGGGGAGTAAATAGGGCGGGGGGACACTACGGGGACAAACGAGAAATTAACATTGCGGGGACACTACGGGGACATACGAGAAATTAACATTGCGGGGACACTACGGGGACCTACGAGAAATTAACATGGCGGGGACACTACGGGGACATACGAGAAATTAACATTGCGGGGACACTACGGGGACCTACGAGAAATTAACATGGCGGGGGCACTACGGGGTCCTACGAGAAATTAACATTGGGGGCACTACGGGGTCGTACGGGAATTTTAACAGGGTAGGCAATCATTGGAAAATTAATCTTTTCTTGAAAAATGGGTGGCCCTGAAAAGGGCCGTTGTTTTTTGTTTTTTTTTGTTTAACATTGACATCTCCTGGAGGGTTTTCTTTTCCTTAAACTTCTACGGACTTCCGGTCCGTACATCAAGACCCTCTTCAGGCAGCCTTGACTCTCCACATAAATCCGACGTTTCCATGTAGCGGTCTCTGTAATCTTGGTGATGGCCCATGAGGCCTTCACATACATAGGGAATGCTGGGTTAAACAGCATTCCCGAGATGATACTGGATGATTCCACACTTGTCCACATTTTGTTTTGTTTCTTTTGGAGTAGTCTTGGAGAAAACCGGTGAAGCTCTACGAGACAAGCGGTCGTATATATACCCTACGATCGGATTGAAATGCATCGAAATGAACTACCAATCCAAGCGCGCGTTACAAGCGGGTCGGTTTTTCTTCCAATGGAAAGAGAGTAGGGGTGTGACGTCATTTTGGGTATAAAGGCATCACAGCGTTCGTAGGGATTTTACTTTTTGGACAGCCTAAATGGAGACTACCAAGACGACCAGTATGTATTGGGGTGAGCCTGCAACGACGAATGCTGCTGTGTTGAACTTCCAGCCGGAAGAGTTTAATTTAGATTTTCTGTCTCAAGAATTTGAGCCTGAAATCACTACGACTGCTACTGTACCAGCCTCTTTGCTGCCTGTGATGGACGATTTCAAAAAGAGGCAAAAAGAACAACTGGATATTTTTTTAAAGCAACAGAGAGAAGCGGAAGAAGTGTTTCTTCAACTAGAAGAGGAGAGGAGAAGAAAGCAACAAGAAGAAGAAGAGGAGAAGAATGAAGCACCGCAAGAAGAGAGTCAGGAAGATAAAACGGTGAGTCTTCTCCAAGAGATTTTATCCGAGTTAAAGTATTTGAGAAAGTTATATGAATATTCTTTAACTCAGCCTAAGCGAAAAAGACCATCACGGGCCAAACATTCCAAACCCATTACCACTACTAGTGAGATGTTACCACCACCACCACCACCATTCACTACTACAACTACTACCACCAAAGCAGTAGCAGCAGGAGGAATTGGACTGGGTCGTGGAAAAGGCTTACGACTATTGAAGTTGATCGTGTCCAGTCCATAAGTTTGTTTAACAAACAAACACCCCAACGGTCCTTTTCAGGGCCACCCAGATTTCCAGAAAAGAAATCAAATTGCCAAAAAATCAAGTAAAACTTAAAAATCCCCATTCCTTGGGGGTTTTTTTGTGTGTAAGAGTGAGTGCGTGCGTGCGTGTATCATCCATACTCTAAAATAACAAAATAACACAAAAAACACTTACGTTTTTTCCATTCTGGTGTATTCTCATTATTTTTACAAAATAATTCACCATGAACATATAACACCACACTCCAAAACAACGTTCATTGTTCACTGTCTGTCTCTCTTGTTCTTCTTGAATTTCTTCACAGGAATCAAGGGTTCTTCTTCTTCATTCTCATTGTCTTCCAGCCATCTCACTTTCTTCTTACTTTTCTTGACGATATGTTCTTCTTCTTCTTCTAGCTTTGAAAATCCTTCGGCTTCCTCCCTCTCTGGTAGATTTTCTTTTTCTTGTTCTTTCTGAGGGCACTCCAAAGACCAATGTCCTTTTCCTTTACAATAATAACAGGTATCTTTCCTTTTATCTCTCTTTTCTTTTCTTTGTTGACGTTGTGGAGATTCTGGAGCCCAATGTCCTTTCTCTTGACAGATATAACAAGTATCTTGACTTTTATCTCTGTTTTGGTTTTGACGTTGTGGACATTCTGGAGCCCAATGTCCTTTCTCTTGACAGATATAACAAGTATCTTGACTTTTATCTCTTATTGCTGTTCCTCGGGTTATATAATCCCAATAATAGGAAGCATAATGTCCTTTCTTGGGGCATCGACCTCTTCTTGACTCTTAAATCTTTACAGTTTGAAAGTTCAATCATAAAGACTGATTCTGAAGGTAAGAAGGTCTCTTTATATATAGTCTCCTCTCTCTATGTATATAGGTTCCTGTGTGAAACTGAATCAGTTTCAAATCAAACTTCAAGATGAAAAGATCACGCCCAATCTATGAGAAAACAGAAGAAGAAACAAAGAGGCCACGACGACGAAGACTGTCCGTACCGCCTGAAACACCGCTCGCTGAACTGCTAGCTCAAGTCCATGCTAGCGATTTCGAAGAAGAGATGAGTGAGCCTGAAACCCCAAAAACCCAACCCAAAGAATCCACTACCACCACCAGAACCCCAGACCAAAAAAGACCTACTACCGTGACTCCTGAAAATTACTATCGGATTCGGGAGACACAAAAAATAACCTCTCGAAAATTTAAAACCACAGCCTACACTCACACGGTTCACTTCAAAGACTTCAAGTCCGAAGTACCTCCCGAGAAAGCGGCGGGGTTCATTAGCGATTTGTGGGATTCTGTGTTACAGAACTTGAAACGACAATGTGGAGCCAAAGAAGACGATCGATTGAGACTGGCCATCCATCACGACAATTTGAAGAGTCCTGTTTGGATCGAGTTCAGCACCCCGGCAGAATTAACACCAGACAAAGTCATGTCCAAAATCGAACACGTTCAACAATCTAACGACAAGTTTACCATCACAGATGGAAAGGCCACACTTTACATGACTCACGTTGCTCCTCCTCTAGGAAGTGGACGAAGTAGGAAAGCGTTACTGGTGGACGATCTTCGAAGTACCAAACACAGTGTCGTCCAAATTGACAATTTACAAGACCAGATGTGTTTGGCTCGAGCTATTGTGGTGGGGCGCACGTATGCCAACAAGAACGAGATCAAAGAATGGAAAAGAGCCTGGAATAACATTCGAAAGTCTAACAGAGCCAAAAAACGAAACGAAGCAGAGCTCCTGTTACGACAAGCTGGTATCCCTAAAGAGACCGTGTGTGGCATTTCTCAAATGCAACAACTTCAAGACGTCTTGGCTCCTCACTACACTTTGAAAGTTCACCCTCAAGGAGTGCGCGGAGATATGGTGTTTCGAGGCCCCGATTTCCCCGAAGGAAAATACATTCACGTGTATTATCACCAATAACATTTCGATACCATCACCACTATCACAGGATTTCTAGGATACGGATACTACTGCGAGAAATGCGACCAAGGATTTAATAGTCGAGAGCGACACCTTCATTGCGGTCAGAGATGTCGGGGCTGTTTAGCGGACAAACCATGCCTTCCTGAACAACACCACGTTCATTGTGAGACGTGTCGACGCACTTTTGTCAGTCCCTCTTGTTACCAACAACATCGCAAGACACTAGGGCACCAACAAAAATGTGCTTGCGACTTATTGAAATTGTGCTCCACGTGTGGAAAACTGATTTGCACCAACGACCCCAAGAGACACGTTTGTACTGGAAAAAAAAGATGTAAGATTTGTCAGCAGATGGTGAACTTTGATCATCAATGTTTTATTCAAAAGTACGATAAGACAGAGAAGAAAGAATTAAAGAAGAACAAGAACAAAGTGGATTTCATCTTTTTTGATTTTGAATGCATGCAAGAAACAGGCATTCACATTCCCAATTTCTGCGTGGCTCATCGGGCTTGTGAGAAGTGCATTCAAGAAACAATCCACTTTCACTGTCCTCATTGTAGTCGGATTCCAGGAGGACGTGAAAAAATCTTTCGCGGAGCCAACACTTTGTCCGAGTTTGCTGAATGGATTTTAGACACTACCGACGACACTTGGAGCGAAGAGGACATTCAACGTTACGGAGACTGTCATCGCTATGCGACCGTCATAGCTCACAATTTCTCGGGATACGATGGACATTTTTTGTTAAGATATTATTCGCAACAAGGTACCGAACGCCCTGAAGTCACCATGAACGGAAACAAGCTCATCTACATGAAAGTGGGTCAAGTCAAATTTAAAGATTCCATGAGTTATTTGGCCATGCCTTTGAGTCGAATGCCAAAAACATTTGGCATGACAGAAATGGCCAAAGGCTATTTTCCTCACTTCTTCAACACGGAAGCTAATCAACATGCCGTCCTACCTCATTTGCCTGACCTCCATGATTACGACACCGACGGAATGCGCCCCGAACAGCGAGAAGCCTTTCACGCTTGGTACCGCGCTCACCAGTCCGATCCATTTGACTTTCAAGAGGAAATGCTGAAGTACTGTAGATCTGATGTGGACATTTTACGGCGTTGCTGTGGAAAGTTTCGAGAGTTATTTCTAGATCACGGAGACGTCGATCCTTTGAAAGATGCGTGTACCCTACCCAAAGCCTGTTCCTTAGTGTACACCCAAAATTTCATGCCCGAGAACGATCTAGCCATCATCGACTCCAACACGTCTCTCTTTGCCAGTCGTCAATATTCGGCCAAAGCTTTACGTTGGTTCCATTACTTGTGTCAAAAAGAAGACAAATGGATACAACATGCCAGAAACGGAGGAGGAGAAAAGAAGATTGGATCTTATTCCGTGGATGGATTTGATTTAGAAAACCCGCACACGGTGTACGAGTTTCAGGGTTGCTTGTTTCACGGATGTCCTACCTGTTTTCCTAAACGAGACCTGAAAAGTCCTTATTCAGACTCTACCATGGAACAGTTGTACGAACAGACTTACCAACGAAGACTCAAGTTAGAAAGTCAAGGATACCAAGTGGTAGAAATGTGGGAGCACGACTACGATCGTCGTTTGAAAACCGATCCTAAATTTAAGAACATCACCGAAAGTTACGACGTGACCACCATCGAACCTTTGGATCCGCGCCACAGTTTATTTGGAGGACGAACCAATGCCACTCGCTTGCTGTACGACGTAGACGAATCCAAAGGAGAAGAAATCAAATACATCGACGTGTGTTCTTTGTATCCTTGGGTGTGCAAATATGCTCGTTTTCCAACCAGACACCCAGAAATTTTGACAGAACACATCGACGTGCAACACATTCGTCAATACGAAGGATTGATCAAATGTAAAGTCTTACCTCCGACCAACTTGTACCATCCCATCTTACCTCACCATTGCCAAGGAAAAATGATGTTTCCTTTATGCCGTACGTGTGCCGAAACATGCAACCAAGATCACCCCTGTCACCACACGGAGGAAGAACGCGCTTTGACAGGAACGTGGGTCAGTGCCGAATTGTTTCGAGCTCTGGATCGAGGATACCGTTTGTTGAAAGTGTACGAAATCTGGCACTTTCCAACCACATCACAATACCAAAAGGACGACGCTACGAATCATCCAGGCATTTTCTCGGGGTACGTCAACCAATTTTTAAAACTGAAACAAGAAGCCAGCGGCTATCCCTCGTGGTGTCAGACTCCCGAAGACCAAGTTCGATTCAAAGAAGAGTACCGTGACATCGAAGGCATCACTTTGGAAGACGTGGAAAAAAACGAAGGAAAAAGATCGTTTGCCAAAGTCATGCTCAATTGTTTGTGGGGAAAAATGGCACAACGTACGATCCTACCCAAGACGGAATACGTGACCGATCCTTATAAGTACTATGAATTGGTGGACAACAAAAGTGTACTAGTCAAACACGTCGAAATCGTCCGTGATGATTTGATCTTAGTCAATTTCAAAGAAGAACCCAAGTTTGTAAAACCTGACAAGTTTAGCAACGTGGTCATTG
Organism: Margaritifera margaritifera; assembly: GCA_029931535.1. Lineage (NCBI taxonomy): Eukaryota > Metazoa > Mollusca > Bivalvia > Unionida > Margaritiferidae > Margaritifera > Margaritifera margaritifera. Next base: position 834,672 of record JAQPZY010000963.1, read on the forward strand.
CCCCCTACGTGACAGCCCATGCTCTTTTGAAGTTGTACGACGAAGCTTTAGAAGTCTTGGGAGATCGTGTCCTGTACTTTGACACCGACAGTTGTATGTACATCCATCGACCCGGTTGCCCACACCCTACCATCCAAGGAGATCGTTTAGGAGCCTGGACAGACGAGCACCCTCAAGACACCAAAGGATTAACCCTCAACTGTCGAACCAGCCAAGTGGTTAACTTTGAGGTTTTGAAAAATGCTTTACTGTCTGGACAAGTGGAAGACTTTCGAGTGCACACGTTAGAACCTCACAAGATCGCACGGTTACCTAATCACCAAATTGTCACTCGACCTTTACAAAAAGTGTACCAAATCGTGTACCAGAAACGAATGAGACTTCCAGACCACACCACTTTGCCTTACGGACACGCCGATCTGCAGTATAAAAAAGGAACCCCTTCCAAGCCTAACCATTCATTAGGACTTTCAACGTTGACCGAGCAAGAAGAAGAAAAAAGATGAGTGTTTTTGCCAATTTTGAGAATTTCTCCTCTACTGTGAACTCCAAGAAGTACGATCACGACTTAGAGTGCGATGCAGTGCCATGCGAGGAGACGGATTCCGTACGCTTTGGCATCAGCAATTCACACGATGAGACGGATTCCGTACGCGTTGACGTCGTTGATGCAGCACCTCACCGTCCCTCTAACGATGCAGGACGTCTTTTCTTCTTTATTGGGAATACTAAACGTGTCTGTGAATGCCATCCCAACAGGGGTAAAGAATTGACGATACCTGTGGTTTTGCTGGTTATTCAAAGTATGAAAAGCGACTCCAGACGTTCCAAAACAAGTGGCCTAAATATCTACTACAATCAACTACTGACAAAGCTTTAGCCAGATCTGGATTTATCTACTTGGGAGAAGGAGATAAAGTTCAGTGTTTCAGTTGCGGTGTGAGACTTCACCAATGGGAGTCTACTGACTCAGCTTACATTGAACATGCCAGATGGTCTCCGCACTGTCAGTTCTTACCTTTAGTGGCCTTAGAAGAGTACGGGTACGATGAGCCAAATGCCAAGAAGAAGTAACAACATGTCGGAGGATACTTTACAATAGTACATTCGTGGTTTACCTTTGGAGTTGCGAGAACACATTTACAGAGAATGGGTTCAGATACAAGTGAAACGTAAAGAACAGTTACATCCTTTACGACATACATGTTTTAACCATTGGTATCTGAATGTTATAAAAATACTGATTAGTACCAAGATATTCAAATGGTCAGACATTGATCAACGACTACCTGCCCCCTGTAAGAGTTTGGAGGGCACCACCAACAATGTGGCAGTGATCCATAGAATTCGATGGAACGAAGTGAAGGAAACAACCAACAGACAAGAATACCAAAAACTTTTACTAGAAGTGTCACCTCAAGACGAAACGTCTTTACGTCGACTAACGTGTAATACGGTTCTTCTCTCTGATCATCTTAGATATCCTTTACCCACCGATTCCATTTGGCTAAAGTGTGAGTATTTTGTCACCAAGAAGACTAGTTTAGAAGATCGCATTCGTGACTTGCCTTCGAAGTTGCGAGTACGCATTTACAAAGAGTTGGTCCAGATCCAAGAGAAACGCAAACGCAAAGTCATTCCTCGATTTGCACACTACCGCGACTTCCACCGTATCAGAAGTCTGATTCTGGAGAAAAACTAGCACAGTTATCGTGAAGAACACAAAAGAGAGTTACTTCTTTCCAAGTCGGAAACTTTACCAGAACACATTCGTGGTTTGCCTTTGGAGCTGCGAAAACGGATTTACCAAGAGTTGGTCCCGATCCAAGTGAAACGCAAACTCAAAGTAATTTCTCGATTTTTACACCATTGCTACTTCCAAAGTATGAGAAGACTGATTTTGGGAAGATTCTACCGCTGGCACCTTGGAGAAGACTATCATAAAAGATACCAACCTTGGGAACCTGGATATAAAAACCCACCACCAATGATACCCACCTTGGCAATCTCACCCGTTAAAGTCTCACCATGTCAGGACTGTGGTCTTCACTTGTGAAACGTATTCCGTGGAAGGAAGTCAACGATCGTGTTCAGACCTTAGAGGATTATAAAGACTTGATACAAGAACTGTTTGCATTGAATTTCGGACGCTATGCAGTGTGTGTCTTAGTGACTACCTTTCTTGGATTTCGTTTTCCAGGACATTCGTTGTGGAGTATTTTTGAGGAACAGTGTTTGCCTTGGATTATTTTGGAGGACCCGTGGTTGTTTTGGACTATTTTGATGAACCATCAAAAAAAAACCATGACCATTCATGCTTTATCGGTAAACGAAAGACAAATTGTACTCAAAGTGTTGAGAGTGGTGATGAAGACAAGTGGGGTACCTCCGTGTGACGAAGACATTAGTCAAACTTTATCTACCTTTGACACGTTTCAAGAAGTGTGTATTGCTAGTGAGTTACACCAACAACTTACCGATTGTAAAGATGTACGTGACTGGAGAAAAATGGGTTTCGATGTTTGGCTACAAGAAGTGGCTCAATTTGCCAAAGATCTGGCCCGTCACTAAGTTTCCAAAAGTGAAATGGGAACCTAAGTCACACAAAAAATGACCTTAGAAACCATCCTGGAAGAAGAAGAAGAACCTGACACAACAGCAGAGAAAGACCACACACCGTTGTCGTCGTTCACATGGAAACACTACAAGAACACACCCCCTCCTTACCGTCAGAGACATTTCATTCTTCGACCAAAACAAAGACGACCAGAATGTCACCAGTGCCTGGGCCTTCCATTCCTAGGACACCAGTATGTTGTACATTGACTTGTTTGTACAGAACTTTAATTCTTTTAGTGGTAGCCTTAATCTTGTACCTCACCATTTTTGCCGTTTGCATTTTTGTTCTTCATGACTTGTAAAAAAAAATATGTTTCTTTGTTGTGTTGGTTTGTTTTTTTACAAAAAAAAAATAAACGTGTCTGAAACGTATAAAATGTCTTGGGTTTTTTGTTTTCTTCTCAAAAATCTTCTTACCTCAGTCATGGCTACATCTTCTTCTGCCTCGTCTACCTCTTCTGCTTCCTCTGCTGTGGTCAAAGTGATTGACGAAAAGTTAGATCGTCAAAGTTGGGACGCTTTGTATCTGCGCCATCCCTTTAACATGTTGATTGCTGGACCGAGTGGTTCAGGCAAAACCTAATTTGTCAAACGTTTGATCGAACACAAATCTCATCTGTTCGATCGTTCACCTCAACGTATCGTGTGGTGTTACAAAGAGTGGCAACCGTCTTACACGTTATTGAAAGAAAGTCAAGGAGAAGCCATTTCGTTTGTAGAAGGCATCCCTCGCGAAGACGATGGGATCGTGTCTGACGTGAGTCAAACACATCTAGTCATCTTCGATGACATGTTAGGAGAAGACGAAGAAGAAATTAAACTTTGGTTTACACGAAAAGGACACCATCGAAATGCCAGCATCATTTACATTACTCAAAATTTATTTCAACAAAGTAAAGCCCATCGTACCATCAGTCTCAACGCTCATTACGTGGTGTTATTTAAAAGCCCCAGAGACAAATCTCAAGTGCAAGTGTTAGCGAAACAGTTAGGCACTCCTTGGTTGAATTATGCGTACAACGATGCCACTCAAACACCTCATGCATATTTACTCATCGACTTAAAACCGACCACTCCCGACTATTTGAGATTTCGTGCCCAATTGTCAAGAAGGTGGTCCTGTCATTTACACGTTCCCTTCAGCCACTCTCTGAAAAAAAAACTATAAAAACATCCACTACGTCATTTCTGTCTCACAGTCTTCGAGATGACTTCCTTTCAATCTCATCCTCCTGCTAAATTGATTCGTGCCTTGTATGGCATCAGTCGCGAAAAAAATGCACAAGTCCGTGCTCATTTGTTAGAAGCTAGTCTTAAAGAAGTGTTACGATGGTTTACTTTGACGGCACGTCAATTACTGCAAGGCATCATTCACATCCCTCATCAAACTCAACGTTTTTTTCAAAAACATAAAGGGGCGTTGTCACAACTAGCTGATCCTAGAATCGATCCACGGACTAAAAAACAAATCATTTTAACCCCTGGAGGAAGCGGCTCTTTAGGAGGGGTTATGATTCGTTCCCTTTTGAAATGGGATCCTAATAATGCCCAAGCCAAAAAAACCAAAACACCAAAAAATAAGAAAAGTCCCAAAAAGAAAGCCACACAAAAAAAGAAAAGCCCTAAAAAGAAAGCCTCCAAGAAAAAGAAGAAAAGTTCCGCCAAGAAGAAGAAAACACCCACCACTGCAAGGAGCCGAAAGAGAGGTACTGCTGCCAGGACGCAAACGTACACCCGCAAAACACCACCACCACCACAACCAGCAGTGACGAGGTCTCCTTTTCCGTCCACATCATCTTCGTCTAATTCACCACCCTTCTTGATGATGCCTGCCAAACCAGACTTAAGACAAGTGTTTCCTAATTTGATGCAAAAATGGAAACCTATTTCGAAAGTCACCACGTCGGGACCCTCGACTTCGGCTGATTTGGCCATGGCAGCAGCCGCAAACAAAGTACCGTCCCCTAAAACCAAAGTCCAAGAAAGAACCGGCGTGTTACAAAGTTTAGTGGATTTATCCAAAGAAGAATTGAGACGATTTAGTCCATTGAAAACACCTCAACGTCGAGTGAGGCCTGTCATGAAGATGGTACGTCGTGCAGACAATCAGTGGAGACGTGTTCCAGTATAAAATAGAAGGGTGACCTGCCAAAGACTTCAGACTTACTCCTCACCTCTAAGATGACCCCCAAACGTGCACACCACCACCACCACCACCTAAAAAAGAAGAAAACCAAAAAAGGACTTCCACCTCGTCTGGCGAAACATTGGGACGTCTTGTCTGTCCTGACCAAATCCAATCCTCCCATGCGAAAACAACTCATTCAAACAGCCCCTAAAGAAATCATCGATACCGTGTGTGAATGTTGTTTGAACGTCTTGAAAGGAACGGTACCTTTGTCCAAGATACAGAAACAAAAATTAGGTAAACATCGGAACGTTCTTCGTCAAATGGTGAAAAAGAAAATACCTCTCCAACAAAAGAAAAAAATGTTGGTGCAACGAGGAGTATTTCTGCCTATGCTGATAGGACCGTTGTTAAAAATAGCGGGTCCTTTGTTAGGAACGATTGCTGGACCACTTTTAGGAGGTGTCATGCGATAATAAAAAAAAAGAAGATAAAAAGGACACCCTTCTCTGGAAAGACCACACATTTTTGTACCTTTGGACGAAATGGAAGGACGAAAACTGACTTTAGTACCTTACAAACGATGGATGAAATTTCATCGTTGGAACGAACAACGGATACCTCATTTACCACCCAATCCTAATCTCAACGAGATGTCACAGTTACAACAAGAATTACAAGCCCTGATGGAACGAAGCGATTTGTCAGAAACAGAAAAATCGCAACGGTACGGTCAACTTTTACAACGTCTACAACTCTTTCACCAAAAAGCTGTAGACGAAACAGCTCCACCCACTCTGAGAGATTTCAAAACCCCGATGAAATGCGAACCTAAAGTTACCACCACTTTTAAAACAGACACCGCCACGGGGACAACAGAAGTAGACGAGTCCCGAGAAGTGTTTCAAACTCCGTCTGCTGGCATATCTAGTCAAATTGCAGCTTCCTTGTTGACACCCTCTCCTACCCCTCATCGAGAAGCCATGAAAGCTTGGGTTAAAAGAAGATGTCCACTCCTTCTTCAGCAGAAGAAAAAAAGAAAAACAGCAAGACTGAAGTGAAAAAAGACACCACCAAGAAGAAACCTACCATCATTACCCCTTCTTCACTACCCACTCCTGTGGCTCGTCGAACGCGTCAAGCCGCTTCGTCCAAACCTCACGACACTCAAAGTAGTAGCATCGAACAGTGGGTAACTTATTGAGGAATCATGGAGAAACTTTTAGCTACCATTTATTACAATCCTGGCCATGCTGCTGGTTACGGAGGAGTTCAAAAATTATATCGAGCTGGCAAAAGTAAATTGAAAAGTGTACGTTTGCCAGAAGTACGACGATGGTTACAAGAACAATCGACGTACACGTTACACAAACCCATTCGACGCAAATTTTCTAGAAGTCCAACCCAAGTGGAAGGCATCGATCATCAATGGCAAGCCGATTTAGCCGACGTCTCTCATTTGGCCACCTACAATCGTGGTCACAAATATTTGTTTTGTGTCATCGACGTGTTTTCCAAATTTGCTTGGGTCGTGCCTTTGACATATAAAAGCAGTACCGAATTGGTACGTGCCTTAAAATTGGTCTTGAAACAAAGTGGTCGTCACCCTTTACGATGGCAAACTGACAAAGGCAACCGAATTTCTAAACCAAGCTTTTCAAAAAGAATTGAAACAAAGACAGATTCATTTTTTTACTACCGAAAATCCTGAAACCAAAGCCAGTATCGTGGAACGTTTTCAAAGAACTTTGAAAGAACGCATGTGGAAATATTTTACACATCAAACACACTCTCAAGTACATCGACGTGTTACCCCGTTTGGTCAAAGCGTACAATCAATCGTACCATCGAAGCATCGGATGTGCCCCCGAAGAGGTCAGCCCTGAAAACGAAGTGACCGTGTTTGATAAATTGTTTGGTACACCCCAGAGGAGCAGACCACCACCTCAAAAAAAAACTTGCTGGAGTTGAATACGGGAGATTGGGTTCGCATCGGAAAATCCAAACGCACTTTTGACAAAGGTTATTTACCCAACTGGACCACCGAATTGTTTCGTGGCACTACACCCGTGCGTGGACGCCATCCTCGACGTCGTATAAATTGGAAGACATGCACGGTTGAAAGTGCTCAAAGGAACATTTTAACTTGCCTGAGTTACAACGAGTGACCAAAAAAGAAGACGCCTTGTACGACATCGAAGCATTCTCGAACAAAGAACACGCAAAGTAGGCAAACGTCGAGTAGAAGAAGTCAAAGTACGTTGGAAAGGATATCCTCCTAGTTTTGATTATTGGATTGCTGCTTCCCAAGTCGTCGACTATAAAAAGAAAAAGAAGAAGTAACCTAACATGCCATTCAACACAACCACGACTTCGGACTCCTTCGCAGAGTTCTTCTCTTCAAGAATTACAAAAATAACCGCTCTGGGTGTGGTGCGTAGAACGTGTGCCTAAAAATAAAATCGTCTTTTTCTGCCAAATTTTTGTAGTGTATTGTGTCATCGGAGCAGCTATTGCTAATTGAGTTTGCAACAAGGAGACAAACAATTGTGGACCATTTTACTCAGCAGTTGCATCGGTTATCTTTTACCCAGGTCAATCTTTGAATTTACGACGACGACGGACAACAGCAGTCACAGCAGCAACCACAGGGAGTACGACCAACGCCAGTCCACCTTCTTCTTCAGTCACCATAATAGCAGTCCTCTTTTAGAACCCTTTGAACATCCTTTGAACTCGAGTGGTGACTCCTCGGAGACCAAAACCACTTTAGACCTACTATGAATGACCAATTTTATTTAACTTTACCCCAGTGACAGTTCCATGGATGTGTTTTCCCAACAACAAATTATGTTGTTTCACGGCCAAATTACTTCAATCCATCCAATTGGATCACGATGCTCATTGGGAAGTGGCTTTGGTAGAAATCATTCATCCTACGCAAATCAAGAATGTGTCTTGAATTCAAACCGTTTTTGAGCGTAGCAATCTATAACGAAAAAGTGCAAAAAGAGTTGGACGCCATTGATCCTGAAATTGGGAAAAAAAATAGGTACACAAAAGAGTATTCCTCCCTACTCGGACCTATCGCATGAGAATTCCTGAAAAGTAATTATTTAGTGCTCAACATTTGGTGGAGACGATTGCGGCCGTCTTCGAAGCCCAATTTGGTAAAGCCTTGGAAAAAAAAACAAAATGAGTAGAGATCAAATACCATCCTTGTGGCACGTCGTTTTGTCTTGCAACTTGAAGGGTATGGGGGAAGGCATTCGACGACAAAGTTGACAAAGAAAACTTCAGATTCACGAAAGAAAATACATGACCATCGCTTTTTCTTCTGGGTTGTTTGATATTTTGGTGGAAATAAAAGCTATCATGGTGATCGAACAATCCACACCAACACAGATTTCAGAGAGGCTTTTCGCACCCCTATCGAATTGAACGTTGGACTGAATTTAATGTTTGTGTACTCCGATGTGGTGGAGTACAACATGGTGGGCCACACAGCTGCTCCCTTACTGAAGTCATTCCTTTCAAAGTGGATACTTCTGCTGGTGCGTACGCAGAAGGTGGAAACACGTATCACGTTCACCAATGAATTTGTACATCGTCCATTATCTTCCAGTCAGTAAATCGTATTTTGACAGTGTCAACATTAGTATAAAGGAGATTTGGGACAAGATGGTGCCACTTCATTGACAAAGGAAAAGTCACGGTGAAACAACATTTTCGAAAAAAGTTCTCTAACGAATTGTAACTGGCCCAAACAAAAAAAATGTATCCAGTGTACCGAGGAGTTGGCTCGACACGAGGACATGGTTTAGGAGATATGTTAAGAATCGGCTTTTCGGACGGGTAGCCCCCTATTTGAAACAGATGGTGACTCGAGGATTCCATGCCTTAAAAGATGCCGCTTTGACGCAAGGGAAAGATATTTTTGCAAAATGTCCTCATTGACAAACAAAATCCTAAAGAAGCCTTTATGAGAGCAGGCAAAAATGGTGCTAATGAACACTGGCAAAGACCTTTTAGGTCTCCGAGAGAGTCCTATAAATTCGCTTCACGCTTCAGGCCCTGGCATTACTTCTTCCTCCACTTCACAGCAAGGACAAGGCAGAAAGAGCGACGTCGAAATCCCTTCAGAGTTCATAAAAAACACACGGTGGTTTCAAAAAAGAATAAGAAAAGAAGAACCGTCAGAGAATTAGACGTGTTTGATTATTAACTGTGAAAAAAATGATGCACCGAGATTCTTGCGAATGTACCAAGTCAGAACTGGATATGTTTACCATGCCTCCTACCGATGGATGACGATGCAAGAATCCCAATGGGTGGAATTTCATCCTGTATCGTCTTTGACGGATTCAGCTCGTATCGAATTTGAAAATCAAAGGACAAACCGAAGATTACATCGATCTGAATAACAGCTACTTGTACTTGAAACTCAAAGTGCCGCCGAACGACGGCTGATGGTAGGGTGTGTGGTGGTGGGGGGTGGTGGGTGTGGAGGTGGTGGGTGTGGGGGTGGGTGGTGGTGGGTGTGGGGTGGTGGTGTGGGGTGGTGGGTGGGGTGGGTGCCACCTCCAGATCCGAATCACGAGACCTAGTGGCACCCGTCAATAATTTCATGCATTCCTTGTTCCAGCGAATGTGGATTTGTACTTGAATAAAACAACAACTGGTCAGACAGCAGTTTGGATACTTACCCTTACCAGCGCTTACTTGGAAAATCTCTTGACGTACGGAAAAAGAAGCCAAGAACACCTCTATCTGGATGCTTCGGTGGTCTGGAAACCTGACACCGCGGGAAACGTGAAAGGATGGGGCTCCCCTAAGACAAAGATGGGTGATATCTTCACGGACACAGAACTTGCGACTGTACCGGCAAAGGTTACGAAGGCTGGTGACGATGGTCAGGGTCATCTTGTTAGAAATATAACTCCTGAAGTTCCCGTACCTGTGGGTTTTAATGACCGTCGAGAGAAAATCAGAGGGTAAAGTTTAGAACTGCTGGATCGTTTGATTTGGACATGTGGTGTGGCAAGGGACAAGTAATTTGTTGAACGGAGTAGTAGATGTACGACTGAGACTGAATCGCAGTAGTGCCGCTTTCCATTTGATGGCTAATGCTAACGAGTGGAAAACCATCATCCAAGAAGCCAAACTTTACGTACGACGTGTAGAAATCTTACCCAAAGTAGCTAACGACATCAGTCAATCCTTGAGCAGAACCACTGCTAAGTATCCTCTTAGACGTGTGGAAGTGAAAACCTTTACTGCAGCCGCTGGACTCCGATCCATAGTCGAAGATCACATCTTCCAAGGACAGCTCCCTAAACGTTTATTCATTGGTATGGTTTCTAATGCAGCCTTCAATGGAGTCTACAATGAAAATCCGTTCCAGTTTCAGCACTTTAACGTCACCAAGTTAGATGTCAGTCGAGATGGCAAGACCTTGTGTACCAGACCTTTTGAACCTGACTTTGACGCCAACGCAAAAACTTACTTGCGATCTTACTTGAGCCTGTTTGAAGCCACAGGACAGTTAAGCCGCGACTGTAGCCACGGTATTACGTACGAGAATTTTGCAGGAGGGTATGCCTTGTGGGGCTTTGATTTCACTCCGGACCAAGGTAGCGATGAAGGACATTTCCACCCTATAAAATCAGGACCACTTCGTGTGGAACTTCAGTTTGGTCAACCTCTAGCCCAGACAGTGAACGTCGTCTTGTTTGCAGAGTTTGATAACACTCTAGAGATCAACAGTTTGAGAGAAGTCATTGTAGACTATTAGAAGAAGAAGAAGAAGAAACAAAGAAAAGATGCAGAACAGAGAAGAGACTATGGAAATAGATGAGGGATTTTGTGAAGGGATTCACCAGTCACCAACTACTATCACCAAAGAGGATGATAATGATGACGAAGTCATTCGTTCAGAACCTAAAAAAGAAGAGACTAATACTGTTGTTACCGAGTTTGTTGGATTTTATCCTTCTCGATGGCCAGAACACGAAAAACAGTTAGTGGATTGTTATGCTGAGGAATTGAAATTCATCATTAACAGACTGATTAAAGAACAATGTTATGGATGTCAAACCGATCATCCCAGTCAGATACAACACGACAAATGTTTGATGTTAACAGGCGAAGAACAATTGGATGAATTTTTGGAAGATGCCTGGTCAAACATCTCAGAAACAGACGTGTTGACAAAGTGGTATAAAATCTTGCAGAAATATTCTTCTCCTCCACTCATTCCTAAGGAGATCAAACGGATCGAAGGACTCATTGAACAGAGTGAAAAACCTATCCGAGATAAATTTTCCTGGAATTACAAGACAGATCAATTCAAGTTCAAAGTCAGGTGTGCATTGCTGACTCAATATTTCTGTTGTTGAAGAAGGAGAAAAAAATGGATACAAGGGAACTTCATTACTTATTGAATCGTAGTTCCTATACTTCTTCTTGGAATCCTGTGGTATGTGCTAAAGATGAACTACCTCATCGTAAACCAAAAAACGTTCATGCTTATGTCATCAATACTGACGACAGTCATCTACCAGGAAGCCATTGGATTACCGTGTACTTTCCCAATGAACACTGTGTGGAATATTTTGATTCATATGGATTACCTCCTTTGGAAAAAGACATTATCGAGTTTATGAGAAGAAACGCCGTCTCGACTCGATTCAATAATGTGAGACTACAAGGATCCGATTCAATGGTGTGTGGACAATATTGTGTTCATTATCTTCATCAACGCAGTCTTGGATATTCTTTAGAACATTTACTCACTTATTTTGATAGTGACTATGTTAGAAATGATGCTAAAGTACAACGATGGTTTTGTGAACGTTATGGTTATCTCTTGTCTTTAGCTCACCATCGTAATGTACATCAAAATGATGTCGATGTAGAAAGTTTCACATTTACTTTACCTTCTCAACGTTGTCAACCTTGTAAATATGTTCCTGTTTGAAAAAAATTTTCATAGTTACTTGTTAATTGTTAACATAGTTCTTGTTGAATAAATATCATTTTTTGTGAATTGTTTGAAAAAAATGGTGTTGTGTGGTTTTTTATTGAAATTTGAAAAAAAATAATGAATATGTTCTTTTCTCTCTCTTTCTATCGATCTAAAAAACCTCTCTATCTATCTATGATCTCCCTGTCGATCATCTGAAAAAAAATCTTACCATGTTTTCCATCGCGTCCGCGCGTTAAGCATATAAGGCGGTTCACTAGCCAGTGTAGTCATTCTCGTTGACTCGTCAAGATCTCAACAGTGTTCCAAGAAGAAAGAAAAAGAAGATGGCTGCCACCAAGATTACAAAGTTGAATGAAGCTATGGTGAACATAATGAGGGTGAAGAATCATTTGATGGAGACCAACCCAGAGAGAAAGACCATGACGTTCATTCAAATGGCTCATGATCTAGTAGAAGAAGTCATGAGAGAAGAAATACTTAGAGAAAGAACAGAATGGGAAGCAGGACAACGTCTACATCAGCAACAGCAGCAGCAACAAAGACAGCAGCAGCAGCAACAGCAGCAACAACTTCTTCAGCAGCAATCCAGCAAGCAATTTGACGGTGAAGTCTTATGTAAGATTGACTGCGATGATTTTGCTTTCACTTTCAGTAGAAAGAGACCTGCCTGTCTGAAAGCGGTAAGACCACCCACTATCGCTAAACGTGGCCGACCTGCTGGAGCTGCCACGGCTACATCTACCTAAAAGAAGTTTTTAAAAAATATAAACTTCTTTAAACCCAACGGTCCTTTTTAGGGCCACCCAATCTCTAGAAAAAGATTACTTCTCTCCAATATTGCCAAAAATATCTATAAATGTGTGTTTTATATATATATATTTTTTTTTTCTGATAGTCTACCACCCCTCAAACAAAAAAACCCTTATATGATTTGTGTGGTGTGTGATTGATGATATATAAAAAAAATTTCCATCCCAAAAAAATTAATGTAGATAGTGTGTTTGTGTGTTTGATTTGTTTTTAAAAAAATTTCCCTTCCCAAAAAAGTTGATAGTGTGTAAGTTTTTTTAAAAAAAAATAACAAAAATTAATATGGTGTGTAGTTTTGATTTTTATCAAAAGTAGTTTCTTTTAGGTCCGCGCTTTTTTAGAGTCAGGGTTCATAGAGTGTAAACTCCGCGAAGCCAAGAATGACGTAGAACGAATGACGTCAGACGCAGGGTAGTGGGGTAATGTTTTTTTGTTTTTAAGTGTAAGGGATGTTTTCCTTCACGTTCGCGCTTCTAGTATATTAAAACCACGTATTCACCGGTTAAGCTATCTAGTTTTATTTAACCAAGATGAATACCGTCGAAATTGTAAGGCAAATCCGAGTTCATTTAGAGGTGGCCTGGCACCTCCTTCATGAAGTGGAGAAAAGGGAGGAGGAGGAGAAGGAAAAGAAAATACCAATTAGACCCCACCCTATGATGGAGGAGAAGGAGAATTGGGAGCCAGAAGCGACTCATCCTCCGTCGAGCTTCACAGCTCCATGTAAACAAAATGAAGAAACATGGAGGGGGAGCTGCCCTGCATGTAGGGCAAAGCCAGGGAGGTGCCCACACCTCCTCTAAAATAAAACTCTAACAAAAAAACCAACGGTCCTTACCAGGACCACCCTTTATCAAGAAAGATTAATTCTATTTCCCTCCCTCCCGTTGTCCCTATAGAGACCCCCGCCATGTTAAACTCCCGTATTGGCATCAAGTGCCCCCGCCATGTTAAACTCCCGTAAAGGCATCAAGTGCCCCCGCCATGTTAAACTCCCGTAAAGGCATCAAGTGCCCCCGCCATGTTAAACTCCCGTAAAGGCATCAAGTGCCCCCGCCATGTTAAACTCCCGTAAAGGCATCAAGTGCCCCCGCCATGTTAAACTCCCGTAAAGGCATCAAGTGCCCCCTTTTGGCATCAATACCCCCCCTCAACTACTCACATAGGCCATTTATTATTCTAGAATGTTCTGTCATGTGACCTATCTTTATATATACCATGTTTAGTGGACAGTTCTTCAGTTTCGACATTACCATCAGTCTTCTAAAGAGCCATTACAGTTGTGGAAAGTCATTCCAAATTCTTAGAGAGAAATTATTTAAAATATTCATTGGATTATAACAGTGCTCATAGACTTTTGGATTCTGGATTTTGAATTGATGATTTTGGGATTTATATGAACTTATTCAAAGATATTTTGGAGTACTTCATTTTGACATCAGCACATTAAAGACTACTGGCACATTAGGACATTAAAGACCATTAGCACATCAACACATTCAAGGATACAGCCATTCATTCGGAACATTCTATATTTAGGACTTGTGATTAGGACACTAATTATTATTGGATTATTTTAATTTTAATACACGTTACTGTAATTGTCTTTTTGATTTTCATTTTAATTATTTAGAAATAAATTGCTTGTTGATTTTTACTTGATTTGTTGGTTTCACTTACTTTCTGTTACATTTTTTTTAGACCATAGAGTCGTAACAACATATATATATATATATAAATATATATATATATATATAAATATATATATATATATATATATATATATATATATATATATATATATATATATATATACATATATTGGTCTGAGTATGTTAACGCTTTTGTTAGATTTATGTAGAATTTATCTTTATACTGTATATTGCACTATATACTGATAGTCCAAAATAACACTTATATAATAAAAATGGAAATGGGATCCTGTCAAATTTACGATTTAATTCAATACAATATCATACGTCTATATTCTGCTGATCTTGTGGACCTCATATTAATTACAATGACGAAAATGATAACGTAAAAGATGAAATATATGTTAGTAATCTTTGTATAAAGCACCGTATGTTATTTGTTTTCTCTCAGTTCTTAATGTATCATTTAATTTTATGCAAATTACTAACAGTGAATTGATTGATGCCGCTATAATTAAACATCATATTATCACTGTCTGTTTAGTACTTTGTTTGTTGTTATTAACTTAAAGAGACCGCAACTAAATGCGCATTTCATAGTTGTCAAGTTAACGATCAAAGATGACATTTTCACGTTCTTGTAAAGGAACGATAAGTATTACAAACCGTGCGTACGGTGGGCCTGTAGTCTTTCTTTCAAAACAGATCAGTGGCATTGTCTTCTTTTAGTTGTATTTAAGACTTTGATCTATGTTGATTGCAATGGTCCTAAACGCTTGGATATTAACTTAAAGAGATCGTAACTGATTGTGCCTGTAAGTTACGGTCCAATTAAGGTTACAAAAGATGACAGTTTGTGTACGAAAGATGTATGTTAAAAAAAAAATAATAAAAAAATAAAAATAAAAATAGGACAAAACAAAACTTTATTGGAAAAAGAATCATACTCAGGTCATACATATAGGCACATGAATCAAGTACAATCAAAGTTCTATTATGTGGGAAACCATAATGGTGTATTAAAAAGGGAAGAGAGAAAAATTGAGAGAGAGAGAGAGAGAGAGAGAGAGAGAGAGAGAGAGAGAGAGAGAGAGAGAGAGAGCATGGATTATTGAGGTAATGGAAGTTGTCACCCAAAACGTTATTCTGACATTCGGTACATTTTCCTCTTGATATGGATTCTTATTACTTCGACCAGTTTCAACATGTAATTTATAGACTGACTTCCTAAATTTTAAGATAGGTAAGTACAATTTTTTAAAATTAAATATTCTTCATATATGAATACCGGTTTTAAAAATTGTTACAATTTTGTCCATTGGACATTTTTTTCTAAAACAGATAACCAATCTTGTTTGCGTTGATCTAAGAGGACGATTTTAATATAAATCCTAGTACCACCCATCCTCAATAAACTATTAGAAAACCTGTTGCAAATGTTTTGCAATTACACCTTTACAAATAAACACTAATTTTTTTCATTAAGATCAAAAGACCTATAACAAATGTATTATATATATATATATATATATATATATATATATATATATATTATATATATAATATATTATATATATATAAATAATAATAATAATATAATAATAATTTACTTCTTAAATATGAACAGCAATAAACATGGAAGATTGCCATAAATATACCCATTGTAATTATAACACACACACACACACACACACACACACACATATGCATTCGGCAACTAATAATATCGAGTGGAATTTTGTCAATCATTCTTATCTAAGATTCAATTGTAAGACGGAAAGCTATAATATTATATTATAGACTAAAAACAAATCACCATTTTGCAATCATTACATTAATCAATCCGATAATAAAGCTGATTATAAGAAACAACGAACACTGAAAAACATCTACTTAACCAAGTTTATTGAATTAATAAATTTATTAAAAATCAATTAACGGTACCATTATTAGTATTTATTTAATTTAATGTTGTTAACATTACAAACACAATGCATATATGCACATGAGAAGATGTTATTCATTATTCTGTTCACATTTGCACAATACATACATTTACATATTTATAACTAAATAGATACATTAAACATTCACATTCTCTTTTGCTTAAGTGTACATGGACTCTTTATATGCTGTCTATATCAAAGTACAGTGGACCGAAACGACCCACATATGCAGGCCGAATCGACCCGATTGACGTAGACTAGAGGGTCGAAACAACCGAACCGAATCGACACGGGACAAGCTGGTTTTGGGCCGAAATTACCTGTACCGCCAATAACGGTAGGCATGTGCGTTCAAGGCAAGTAAAATATCTATAACCCCCCCCCCCCCCCAAACCCCCCCCCCCCCAAAAAAAAAAAAACCCCGGCCAGGATGGCAAGTATTTTGAATTCCATCAAGTTGTTTGGTACACAATGTTTTTCAAAATTATCATCTACGGAAGTGGCTTGCGTTTGCACTGTGAACATCACTTTGTGTCAAAATGACCTTCGGACGTGCACAATGCATGTATAAATTTAGGGTTGGGGTGCATACAGTTTTTAAACCTCTTTGCTGTGAACTTCCATTCACTTGTCAGGTAAAATTAATGATATTCTTATGTTTTGTTTTATTATAGCTATCCAAAAATATGGACCTTTTTGGCCTCACTTGTGTATTTTATTTTTTTCAATGAATTTTTATATTAGGTGGATGCGGCATTACATTTGTGCATAAAAACTGTCCCTTGCACCCTTTACCATGTTTTCATTGGGAGGCGAAATTCAATCTTACACCGGATTCGTATGGGATTTCGGCCGACCGGGCAAAGAGCATTTTGGATAGCCCATGGATGAGCTGACTGGTCAAGAAACAAGAGTAATAAGGCCCCCATGTGAGTTGGGGACCGCAAATGTCAGGACTGCATACTAATACTCGTCCCCGAGAACTCCCAGCGACGAGCATTATTATTCGTCCCGGGATGGGGGGTGGGGGGTGGGGGATGCATTTGTGACCTTTTGCAGGGGCCCAACATTTTGAAGTTACACCACTGAGGCTGCGCCATGCTTGTCCCCGCGAGAACCCAGCAACGAATATTAATACTCCTTCCTGAAAATTCCCAGCGACAAGTATTAATATTCGTACCCAGAGGCTGCATCCAAACACCTCTTTTTAAGGCTCTCTTTGGGTTACAATACTTGGTTTGTTTGTCCCCCACCCACCCACACGCTGTTAAAGAAGGTATACTTTTTGCAACCATTCTTAAGGGCTATTGGTAATGCAAATAGGCTTAACAGGGTGGGTGGGTGTGGTTGAGCCATATATCGCGCATACATGCCATATTCCCAGACAGTGTTGGGGGGTTTTGGAGACTCAAAAGTGTGTTTTGGGGTCCCAAGGGGGGTCAGTGCATGTGACCAAGGGGGGTCAGTGCGCGTGTCCCCCCCCCCAATAAAAAACGTCATCCAAATGAGAATAAGCTATCTTATCAAATCAACCTATAGCAAATGACTGGAAATTCAAATCTGAATAAAAGAAAATACCATCTATTTTCTCTGAAGCATTGAATATACTTACAAACAAAAAAATGGTAGACTTAGCAATGTCAAATAATACCAATACCTGCATAGGTCTGTAAAATGATCTGCTACTGAAAACGGCAGATTGTGCTCAGCAACGAAATTGCAGAAAAGTATTTCAGCTCTAGTTACATTGTCTGTCGACGACTGTTTAAACAAACTATTTAATTTGGGTATCGAGCTCTGCATTTTTGCCGTGTCATGATGCTGGGTGGTATTGCTATGTCGATGAATGTCATACACTCCAGAATGACTAATGTCAATATGGTGGTTGCAATATGTGCACAGAATAAAATGTTCCCCCTTGATGCTGCGCTTCAAAAAGTCAAACTACGTCAACCAGGAGTTCTGGAATTTTTTTTGCTGGGCTTTGCTGGCTTCGGACATGGCTCCATATTTCCTGAATCGCTACTTCGTTTCGACATTTTTCCTTCGAAAATTAATTACACTTGTACACTTTTCCATTTTATATACAAAGTAAAAATCCGACTTCAAAGAAACGTTGCCGCTGATCCCAAACTTTAAAAAAGATGGCGTCAACATTCTCAAAGAAACGGTGCCGCTGATCACAAACTTTAATAAAGATGGCTTCAACATTTGCATTCAACTCATTCAATTTGTTCTTCAACACGCATCTCTTTGATGTACTAAACTTTAAATTGGGTTGTTCCACTTAATGTACTTTACCTATGCAAATTAGCCTAATGGGCTCTCCCACAGCAGTGCTCAAAAGGATTTGACACGACACATCACCCTAGCTATTGTGAGCCAATTAAGTAAATCTCTGAAAGGTGGCTGTTTATCTCTGACCACCTTACCTTTTAATTGCCTCTAAAACAGGTGTATAAACCTGCCCTGAGGATAGTTTTACATGAGCTTTGAGCAGTACTGTTTACTGTTTATATATACCACATATTACGGGAAATATAATAGTGATTAAGAAATATACGTTTTTTGGGGTTTTTTTTTCTTTTTTGGGGTGGAAATTTTTTTGTTGTTGCTAAGATTGCTGAAAATCATGTTTTTTTAAACACGATCATGTCGGGGGGGGGGTTTGGGAGTCCAAAATCGTGTTTTTCGCGTGACACGTCGTGTTATGGCAAGTATGATCGATGATATTTATGTTGTTTGGGTCGATGTATTGCTGCTTAAATAAACAGCGTTGTGTAGCGTGATCCCCGGTCGACTGACCTGGGAAGTAGAGGCCAAATTTTCAGGAATATCTTACACACTTGGCAGCCCATATTGACACTTTTCCACAAATGAAAGTCTAATTGCTTTAGTTGGACTGTACTTACTCTGATATCTTTTTCGTAATGGAATCAAATTCTGACACAAGCAAGTGGATGCCTTTTGAAGTTCCGTTGACATACATTTCAGTTGTTTGAAATGCGATGGTAGCCAAGAATTGCTGACGTCGGTTAAAGTTTGAGTATATTTCTTGAACGAAATGAAGAAAAATATACTAATGTTGATGAAAACGAATATATAGTTTTGTGTCATTTAGGAAACTTATCTCTTCTTTATTTAAGGAGTAAGATGTCGACCCAAACAACATAAATATCAGGGTAGATGTCTTACATTGTAGGACTAGTATAGTACATACTAAGTGAATAGTTATAAATTATTAACTTAAAAAACTGCAATTTAAATGTGCAGGTACAATCTGTTTTGCGGAAAAGATATTTATAAGAGCTAAAATAGGCAATTTGATATTGCATTTTACGCGTAATAGATAACGGCATTGAGATAGTATTGAGCTATTGTATTGTAATTATCGTGTTGCATGAAGACTAAGCAGGTTGCAACGAGCATTATATTTTTCATACACACTGAGCCTTGCGTACAATGCATGTGGCAAACATCACTATGCCATGTAATGGGGGATGCAATATTGGTCTTCTTCCAGTCAACCCGGTCCCATGACTGACAGTCATATTACATGCATACCTGTAACCCGATGGCATCAAACTTTCCATATTGAAAGT